>CM049803.1:9538907-9666407 GCA_027422405.1 Ptychobarbus kaznakovi | reverse complement strand
GAAGATGTTACAAGTGTTGAGTAGCATGTGAATGTGCCAGTTAGGTTAAATAGTACAAATAATAATAATTAAAAACACAAAAGGTATGAGTAATTTTCTGTCATAACATTATGAACATTTCCTTTAACCCTAAAACATCTCACGGTGCAATGTGCAATTCAAAATACGGGTAAAATAGCTGTAAAAAATCAGTACAGAACATTCTTTCATATTAACAGATTGAACGCTTTTTTCAGAATTTTCTTAAAGTGAAAGAAATTAATGAAAAAAAATTAAACAAACCCGAAAAAAGAAAGAAAGAAAGAAAGAAAGGAATGAAATAACAAAAAAAACTTCTGACTTCATCTATTTAAATTAAAATACTTTTTAACAAAATTATATATATATATATATATATATATATATATATATATATATATAGGCCACACACACACTACTGTTCAAAAGTTTGGGATCAGTAAGATTTTTTATGTTTTTAATGAAGTTTCTTATGCTCATCAAAGCTGTATTTATTTGATTAAAAATATAGAAAGAAACTGTAATTTTGTGAAATATTATTGATAACATTATTGATAATTATTAATAACAGTTTCTACTTTAATATACTTTAAAATATAATTTATTCCTGTGAAGCAAAGCTGAATTTTCATCCGCCATTGATCCAGTCTTCTACAGAAATCCTTCTAATATGTTTTATTTTTTAGTTCTTTTTTTTCAGTGTTGGAAGCAGTTGTGCTGCTTCATATTTTTTTGGAACGTGAGACTTTTTCAGGATTCTTTTATGAATAAAAAAGTAAAAAGAACAGCATTTATTCAAAATAAAAATCTTGTGTTACAATATAAACTATACCATTCAAATGTTTGCGGTCAGTGTTTTTTTTCTTTATTTTTTTAAAGTAATGCAAGCTTTTATTCAGCTAGGATGTGCTAAATGGAAAAAAGTGAAAGTAACGACTTATATTGTTTGAAAATATTTCTGTTTTAAATAAATGTTCTTTTAAACTTTTTATTCATCAAATAATCCTGAAATAAGTATCACAGCTCATAAAACAATATGAAGCAGCACAACAGTTTCAACACTCATAATAAATCAGCATATTAGAATGACACTGAAGACTGGAGGAATGATGCTGCAAATTCAGCACTGCATCACAGAAATCAATTATATTTAAAGTATATTAAAACAGAAAACCGATATTAGAAATATAAATAATATTTCACAATATTTTTTTTTCTGTATTTTTGATCAAATAAATACAGCCTTGATGAGCAGAAGAGACTCCCTTAAAAAAACATACTGATCTCAAACTTTTGATCGACAGTGTGTATACGTGTGTGTGAGTACAGCAGTGTTGGGCTAGTTACTCAAAGAACGTAATATATTACTCATTACTAGTTACTCCTTTCAAAAGTAATATTGTTACTCATTACTTTCTGGCAACAGTAATTAGTTACACTACTAGTTACATTACTTTTTCTTCACGCCCCACAGAAGTTGTAACTGTGTATCTTCCACATATAATTTGTCTAAAATGCAGGGGAAGGTTACTTTTAAAATTATTTCACTACAGATGACAAAATACATGCTTTAAAAATGTAATCAGTAATGTATTTCCTTAGATTACTCAGGTTTAGTAACGTAATCTAAATACTTTAGAATACTTTGAAATACTTAAGCTATGTAACAAAAGGAAACATATACTTGATGTCTTATTTTTGTTTTCCAACTCTAAATAAGTGACATACCAGTCATAAGATTTGTGTTTTCTTTGCATTTTTTAACAACATCACATCAGTTTCCCTCCCACCGCATTTCTATGAACAACAAAATACTTTTTTGTCATTTAAATCCACCAATCAATATAAATTCAATTTGAATACAATGAATGGGATTCTGTGCTGTTTAATGCTGCATTCCAAGCTTCAAAACGAAGCCAAACACACCAGACATATCATAAAAGTAGCAAAAACAACTGGCAAGTTCTCCAAGTTATACAATAGATTTGTTTAATGAATGGACCAAACTCTAAATGATTACTTCATAATCCTCTCTATGGAGAAGCGATCGGCACAAAATTGACAGGACTTGTTTGCCAAAGCAACTACGAGTCGCAAGTAATGTCGTTGTAGTTCAACGCAATTTAACAACCACAGTTCGCTAATGATGCTTTTGGGAAACATACCCCAGATCTATCCAGTTTAATGTGAACCATTCACACTGGTTTCGTTAAACAAAATAAATGATTCATTTAAAAGATTGACTCAAAAGAATCATCTGTTCACGAATCGAATCATGAACTCGCATTACCGCGCCAAAGATCTGTTCTTGAACATTACAGATGAACTTGAAGTCTTTATTCATTCGAAAAGCACACAAAGCTATCGTTTGACTTAATAAACTTTTATTTCATGCATGATTCGCATGGATCTGTTAACTGATGCAAAGTGTGAATTCTAGGAGAATTTGGTGTCATTTTTCAATTAAATTCTTAGAAATATTAAACGTAATGATAAACATTCAACACTCAAAATATGAGAAAATATAAAAACGATTTACTGGATAAAATTTTCAAAGATCAAGAACAACTTCCCTCAAGATACTTTTTCAGATTAGATGTTGTATCCTTCGATGCTGATAGAAGTTGTTGTTGCAGGTAGGCATTGCACTGCACTGATGTTACGTACTTTTTCATATTTATAAACTAGTCTTTGTATTTCCACGAGAGAAATGCATTACGCGAATGGCTTTCTGTTGTGTCGTGATGATGAGCGTACTCTCACTAAGAGTTGGTAAATGAACAGGCGGCTGAACGCAGTTTTTTTTTCAACGGAGAATCAGTTGCCTCATTGGTTAAAATCCTCAACATGTTTACTTAAATATTACATTTAAAATTGAATTACTTTAAAATTCAAAGTAATCACTTTGGTAATTCAAAATACTTTTCAGATGTAACTGTAATTTGATTACCACCTATTTATGTAATTATAAAGAAATACAGTTACTCATATTTTGTATTTTAAATACGTAACGCCGTTACATGTATTTCGTTACTCCCCAGCCCTGCTAAAATGTTACTAACAACATATTTCTGCCTCACCATTTGACCAAAATCCACACTGGGTCGCAGATGTTATTACAAACACTCAATAGTGACTGATAGTGACATTCAAGTAGAAGTGTTGTATTAATCTCATTAATTATCATGTGTAGCTTGAAGTAATTGTAAGTTCTCCATTATCCATATATGCTTATATTTCATTATATGTATTTTATCAAATCACATAAGTTTGTAAAATGCTGTTTAATTTTCCCCAAAAAATATTTTCCCAGTAATATTATTACAGTAACTATGTTACTAGTAACTTTGCCCAACACTGGTGTACTTATATATGTGCTAAAACCTTAACTAAATTTAAAATGAAAACAGAAAATAATAAATAAAAGCTAATTGGCAGTCGTGGCTCTAATGGATAGAGCGTCTGACTTGTAACCCGAGGTTGTGGGTTCGAATCTCGGCTCCGGCAGGAATTGTCCACGACTGAGGTGAGACCCTTGAGCAAGGCACCGAACCCCCAACTGCTCCCCGGGCGCCGCAGCGTTGGCTGCCCACTGCTCCAGGTGTGTGTGCACTTGGATGGGTTAAATGCAGAGAACACATTTCACTGCTGGTTATACTCTGTATAATTGTGTATGTGACAAATAAAGCTCATCTGAGCTTTGTGTTCCTGTGGCTCAGTGGTGGAGCATTGCATTAGCAGCGCAAAGGTTGTGGGTTCAATTCCCAGGGAACACACATACTGAAAAAATGTATAGCCTGAATGCACTGTAAGTCGCTTTGGATAAAAGCGTATACTAAATGCATAGATGTAAATGTAAATGCAATTCTAAAAACTATAATAGAATCGCAGTTACACTAAAAATAATACCGTAAGTCTTTATATTATGTTAAACATTTGAGCTGTTTTTAGAGATCATAAGTGACTTAAATGGAATGATGTGAACCAAATATTGTCTGCTGTCTTTCAGCTCAGGTCAGTCAACATTGAAAAAACTATGAATGTGCATTTCTGTGGTGTCATCAGCATTGTGATGCTGTCATTTACCTGGCTCATGAGTTATTGATCATATGGCATTTAGGTTATTGATTGGCTCAAAAATCTGGCTGCAGAATTTAGCGCCCACAATCAAACATGGCTGTTTTTAAATTGCTTCCGCAAATGTCGCATGCAATAGATAGGATGTTAACCCACATTCACACCTTCCCTCCAGACAAACACACTTCAGACATAAGACCCACACTCTTGCAAAAACTGTTGCAGGGAGTTTCCTTTTGTGCCCTAAATCAGGACACACCTTGACACAGTGACATAGACACACTGACACAGAAACATGCACACACAATCGATGTGTCATTGATAGATGCATATGATCGATAGATATGGATTAATACATTTAGATGTATATAACCCTATAAAGTCTACTACATTTCTAAGACCTCTTAATGATCGACATGATACAAACGTTGCTGAAAAACATGTTGTACACATCTACTACATGCCTTCTGTCGTCTGGTTGATAGTTTATACTTTTTTTAAGTAAACAGCCTAATCTGATGATTTTTCTAAAGTAAATTTAAAAACAGCTTTTATATTAGTAATATTTCAAGATGAACCCTCACTGGGCTGAATACATTTATATTTGTTTGATTATTCATAGATCTTTTTTTTAAAGCATGATGAAATATATCAAATATTATATTATACATTATAAAGACTCATTTTAGGCTTTTGACAAGCATTTATTTGTACATATTTTAATAAACATTGTATTGCACTGCATTGTGTTTTGTTTTTTTTACAACAGATTTTCTTTATCATAAAACTAAGCATTTAAATATCATCTTACTAAGGTTGAATTTTATGCAAGTAGTCCGTTAGAAATAAATGTGACTTTTTCACCATATAATATCAGCACGTGATGATACCATTGATGCCATGTATCTCTCTCAGTTTGGGCCTAAAATGTAAATGTGTTTTTTCCCAACTCATCGGATGTGAGCTCCATATTCTCCTATCATACTATATGAGCCTGTATCTAAAGTGATACTCATCAAAAACCCATTTATTAAATTATCTACTCTTAGATTTTTCTCTAAAGGTTCAATGAACTGATTTTTAATTAATTCTGACAGTTATTTCATATGCCAGACTTTACAGGGTTAATTCAATCACTTATAATTACACAATGCAAATGTGCATGATATTGCATGACACATGTTGCATTCAATTTCAGACAAGATATATGAGGTGTTTAGATTTCTTGTGACTGTAGTTTTTTATGAGTGCTGTCTCAGATTAATATTTCCACTCAATGTCTTTTGGGAGAATGTGGGATTGGGAGAAGAGAGGATGAGAGAGAGAGGGGCGGGCTGAAGAGGGGGGTGGACATTCCTGGCAGTAAAAACACAGATGAAAGAGCGTATTACTGGCAGTCACTTCCTTTGTGAGCGAGACAGAGAGAGGGAAAGAAAGAGCAAGATAGTGCATGAAAGAGGGAAAGTCAGAGTGAAAGAGAAGCCAGTAAACCACTTAAAAGACTCTGAGGTTGACACCTTCACGTCCACCTCCTCACACTCAATATTCCCCGTCTCAGTCAGTCACAGTGAATCTCCCTGTTTTCTTGTGACGTGTTATTTGATTTGGTTGTTTTTGAGAGAAAAATGCCCTTCTTTGATTCACCCACTGTAAATGCTTTGATAGACCAGGTGGGAAAGCTCATCAAAAGAAGCTTTAATTTCTGACATGAAAAGGTCAGGCTGATATGACACATTCAGAATACACTTTACCTCAGATCACCCTTTTCACATTTTTCAGATGATCCTTTCAGCATAATAACATGGCCCAGAAGAGAACCCAGTGTTTGTATAGGCTGTTCACACTACACCTAACCAGTAAACAGCTTAAGGCCACTTAACCCTGAGTTAAGCAGCATTTCACATGGGTGATCTTGAAGGGCATCAGCTGTGGTGTAAGTGTGAATGAGTAATGCAATATAAAGTATGAACAGTGTGAAAGAGTGAGAATTGGGATATATTTTCTATTTTATTTGCCCACCAAATAAAATATTTGCCCACCCACCAGCCAATTTTCTCAGCCATTTGTATTATTTAATTACTAATTAGTTAAATATATTAAACAAAATAAAGTATATATATATATATATATATATAGTCATTTAGCAGACACTTTTTTCCAAAGCAACTTACAAATGAGGACAATAGAAGCAATCACAACCAACAAAAGAGCAACAACATGCAAGTGCTATGGCCAGTCTTGGTTAGCCTGACGCTGCGTCAGGCTAAAAATTTTTTTTTTTTTAAGAAAACAAGTAGATAGTATGTAGAAAAAAAAAATTAGTGTTTTTTTTTTTTTAAGAAGCAAGCAGATATAATAGAAAAAAGAAAGATAGTGTTAGATTTTCAAGAAACGCTACCTGTTACAGAATAAATATGTAATTGATAGAGGGTCAAGTGTCTGTGTGTTTTAAAAAAATAAAAAGATAAAATAGAATTAGAATAGAGCGTGCTAGAGTTAGAGGGTCAAATAACGATGGAAGAGACATTTCTTGAAGATGGCTAAGGAATCAGCTGCTCGGATTGAGTTGGGCTGGTCATTCTATATATATATATATATATATATATATATATATATATTGTGTTTTATACTTTACAGACCCTCCATATGTTAAAATATGTATCTAAATAATTAAACACAATTTACTTTAATAATGAAAATAAGAAATATTTAAATGTTGTTGTTTTAACTGATTTTAAAGCATGTTTTGTCTTAAGTCATCTTGAGACCCCCATGGAAGGTAAAGTCTCTTAGTTTGGTATTTATACTCTATTCCTGGCCTTGGGTCTCCTTTTGGTCAACTTCAATTGTGGTTTCAATAAACTATCAATTCACAATGTGTTTTTTTGGACTTGACTTTAGGTTGCCCCTCAAGTCAGATTTATTGGAGGAGTTCACACTCTTAAAAATGAAGTTTCTTTTTTAGCATTTATGGTTCCATGAAAAACCTTTAACATCCATGTAACCTTTCCATTCCACAAAAGGTTTGTTATAGTTGAAAACGGTTCTTTAGATGATTAAAATGTTCTTCACCCAAAGACAAAGTGGTTCAAAAAGTCCAAAAACGGACTTGCATTAAAGACAAATATTTAGTAGAAGCAGCATAACCCTGATGTTGTTGTGCTGCATTGGAACTATGCGGTATATAAGCAAACCACACAATGCTCAAAACACACAGTGAACCACACTGAATTCACGTAAGAACATTTTTTCTGTTTTAAGAAACTGCTGACACAAAGATTGTCCACGTGAACAGCAGAGCACCACTGAACAGCCACACAAGCAGCAAATCTGACCTGCATTGTTATGACCCTTATATTCAGTATATTAATTAAATAACCTGTTGATGCTTCTAGAGTAGACTATTAAATATATTTTCTACAAATGTAAGTTGAGATGCTGTGCAAAAGCTCTCACTATTGCACAAAATCCACTCACAGCATTACATTAAGCTAGGATTAAATATGACCCTTGGTTAACAATTTCAAGTGTAATCAGCTAATTAGTTCAGCACTCAATTAAAACCTTTTTACATCATTGTATAATTGCATTGTTTTTTACATTTTGTAATAAGCCTCAGAGGAATGTATCTTTAAACTTATGAACTTTAACCTTGTATCATTCTCTCATTCACTTCCTTCTCTACATTTCCTCCCACCTGTGTGTGTGCGTGCATGCATGCGTGCGGGCGCGTGCATGCATGCGTGTGTGTGTGTGTGTGTGTGTGTGTGTGGATGCTTGAGGGAGGGGACTCATGTTCCTTGGTACTGGACGATGTGACCACTTAGCCACACACACACACACATTGCTGAATTTCAAGAAATAAGTAGGTTAGACTTACTGTCATTTTGACTGAAAACACACACACACACACTAATGTATAGAACACACACATTTTGAGTTTCTGCTTAGGAACCTGCAAACATGCCAGAAATGCAACAAAACCTCTCACTATCTTAAGCGACAAGAACATACTAGTGAACATGAAACAAAAATCTTTTTTTCAAAATGCATATTATTGATCTTACTATGAATAATCCATCAATTCATAATGTTTAATCAAAATATATCAACTGGATCTTCCAGTGAAACAACAGAATTCTGTCTGGTGACATACGATGGACTTCTCCAATATTATTTTTATTCATATTTTAAACACCGTCTCTTTCTTACAATTAATCAGAAGCTTGCATTCAGATCTGCCTCCATCCACTCAACAATCTGGATGGAAGTCCCCATTCTACAGTGTTTTCTTTTGATAATCTGTTTCACTCGGATGCACACCGGAAGAAAAAATCTGCCACTGTTTCTCTTACATTGCAGTTTTGAACACGAATGCATTTTAAGACCTGTGCCTTTGCATATTGTTTCTGATATTATTGTTAAATACACTGTAATCCGTGTGTGTTATCTTCATTTTCAGACCAAATGTCCCCAGTATAAAACCTAAAATCAGCTTCATTTCAGGGACCTGACAAAACCCAACAGTCGTTGCGAAGAAAAAAAACATAATAAACTTACTAAATTATGTTTTGGGGAAAAGAAAATATAATTAACCTAGTAGACAAACTATAGACACCAAGTTCCTAACATGGATATATTGTAAAAAATAAATATGTATTTGAAATTCATTTGTTTCATGATAAGTATACTACAAATACATTTGCATATTGATGTACTTAATAAAAATACCCTGCAGTTGTGCTTTTAATATACTAAAGTGGAACTATTGCAAGTTCAGGTACACTTTAAATATATTGCATTTTAAGATGTATATTATTAAAAGATCATATACAGTCATCGTCAATAGTGACATTGAAACACTTTTTTAAGACTTAATATTAAGAAATGTGCATTGTGCACAAGTAGTACTCCAATTAAAGTTTAATTATAATGTCAGTAAGTCTCAAGCAGTATGTCAGAGAATATGTTAATAGTTTTGAACTATACTTACTATGAAATAAATGAATTTTTACAATATCTAACTTGTTTACTAGGGATGTTCATGTGTGTTTCTTGTACACAGCTCAACTGTAGAGCTACACTTCTTTCCTTTCATTCATCCTCCCCCTTCCCTTCTCTCTCTCTGTTCACTAGATTAGGATTTCTTAATGTGGCTTTCAGGGATTATCTTTAGTCTGTTACAAAACCAGTGTGTGTTTGTGTTTCAGCAGCTTTGTGTATTTATACTTCTGTGTATTTGCACTTGTATACTTGAGTGTGTATTTAACAGCAAATACACTTATGGACATGCCAACCAGTGTTTCATTTCCTATTTTAACATCTTAAAGCATTATGTCTGTGCTTTTATTGTATGTCATTATTGATACATGGTTCAGTTTTTTGGGTATATCACTATACTTTTTAAAATATGTTTATATACTATCATTCAAACATTAGAGTTTGATACAATTTTTAATATTTTGCAAGTCACATATGTTCACCAAGGCTACATTTATTTGATCTAAAATACAACGCAAGCTATATTGTGACATATGATTACAGTTTCAACTGTCTTTCATTTTATTATTTTTTCAAAGCAGCTATTCCTCCAGTCTTCAGTGTCACGAGATATTTCAGAAATCATTCTAATATGCTGATCTGGTGCTCAAGAAACATTTTTATTATTATTAATGTATGCTAAAAAAAAAAACATTTGAGATGTTTTTTCAGTATTCTTTTCAGATAAATAGAAAGTTCAACATAACAGCATTTATTTGAAATATAAATATTTTGCAACATTATAAATATCTTTAAACTGTCACTTTTGATCACTTAAATGCATCCTTGCTGAATGAAAGAATTCATCAAAAAATTAAAATAAAAAAACCTATAGGCTATATGTAATAGCAATTGTTTTATCTGGGCTGTGCTGCCCTCTGCAGGCTAGAATTATAATCTGATTTATAGCATTGTGACAGCTCAACACATTTATGTTAAAACACATGATCAAGGCTTTAATGTTTGTGTTGTTATTGTGTTGTTTGTGTCTATAGCTCAGATTGAGGTGATCCCATGTAAGATCTGTGGAGATAAGTCATCAGGGGTTCATTATGGAGTCATCACTTGTGAAGGCTGCAAGGTAAGAAAAAGATTTCACTAACGTCAAACATTCATAATTTTGCTTCTTTAGTACACTCCCCCTAATCGTTCTACTACACCCCACCGACCCACTGCTTTCTGCCTCTACAGGGCTTCTTCCGCAGAAGTCAGTCCTCCAGCGTGCAGTACTCCTGCTCCAGACAGAGCAACTGCCCTATTGACCGTGCCAGCCGTAACCGCTGCCAGAGCTGCCGTCTCAAAAAATGTGTCGCTCAGGGAATGAGCCGCGATGGTAAGAAAAGATGGAGAGAAGAATGCTTGAATGGATGGATGGATGGATGATATAGAATGATTAATTGTGATTTTGATGATGTTTTCTCATCTCCCTCAGCGGTGAAGTTTGGCCGGATGTCTAAGCGCCAGAGAGACTCTCTTTTTGCAGAAGTTGAGAGACACCGGCAGCAGCAGCGTCTTCAGGCCAACTCAGTCCAAGAGCCCCAGCCTCTTCCAGCCTACCGATCCAGCAAAGAGCCCAGAGAACAGTCATCACATCTCATCCCACCTCTACCTCCAGCTTACCCTTACTCTGTAGAGCCTGAAATGCAAGGCTGCCCTCCAGAGGTGCGTCCATACCTGGAGTGTCGCATAGGCGAGGCCCAGGCTCAGAGTCTGGCCTGCAGGGGCTCCCAAAGGAGAAGTGAGAGCAACAGCTTGTCAGTTGGGAGAGGTGAGAAATTCTCCACTGAAGGAAGTACTTTTCATCTTAAATGATCTTGTGGTGTATAGTTTTCTCTTTCTCTCTTTCAGGATTTGACTCCGCAAGGTCTACACCAGAGGCTATTCTGAACATGAGCGGCAGTGAAATGGGGTTTCGTCCTTTTGACCCTGAGAGCTCGTTCTTTTCTTACCCGACATCTCTGCACATAGGTGAGAACCACAAGATTCATGAGAGCTATGTGGTGTTGTAAAGTGATTTAGAGGGATATTACATGCAAAAATGCTGTCATTAATTACTCACCCTCATGTCGTTCCAAACCTGTAAGACCTTTGTTCATCTTCAGAACACAAATTAAGATGTTTCTGATGCATTCCGAGAGCTCTCTGACCCTCCCATAGGCAGATCCTTACATGATAAAGGCGTAGCAAGGATATCATTAAAATAATCCATGTGACATCAGTGGTTCAACTGTAATTTTATGAAGCTACAAGAATACTTTTTGTGCACAAAAAAAAAAAAAAAATGACTTTATTCAACAATTCGTCTCCTCCGCATCACCCTATAGTGCCATTTTGGAGAGTATCATTTACGTAAACAACGTTTGCTGTTCTGTGTCAGCAGCACCATATGCAGATACGCTGTTTACGCTTTGATCTGAACAAAAACAGCGTATCCGTGTACATACGTTGTTTATGGATGTGATACTCTCCAAAATGGCGCTATAGGGTGACGCGGAGGAGACGAATTGTTGAATAACGTCTTTATTTTTGTTTTATTTGCGCACAAAATGTATTCTCATGACTTCATAAAATTACATTTGAACCACTGATGTCACATGGATTATTTTAATGCTATCCTTGCTATGTTTCTGTGCCTTGGTCGTGTTGGTCGAGTAATTAATGACAGAATTTTTGTTTTTGTGTGAACTATCTCTTTAACAAATTTAAGGTGTGCTCACATTTCGATAATGTGATCACACCTTTAGGAGTTGTACTAAGTGGTGTTGCACAGTTTAGCGTTTGGATTAACGTCTCTCTTTGTGTTTGTTGACAGAGGAGCTCACTGTGAGTATCGTACGTTCCCACAGAGAGACGACTCAGTATCGACCGGAGGAGCTGCAGGCTCTCAGATGGAAGGTTTTTAGCAGGGAGGAGATCCACGCTCACCAGAGCAAAGTACATGTTCTCTACTCTTGTGTAACTGATAACGATGTGAAACAGTGTGTCATTACGTCAAATATTCCTCTTTGTGATTTAATGAAGAAAAAACTTTTCACAAGACTGTGATGATGTGTTTAACAGTCATCAACGTCGTAAAACATTGAACATGTTTCATATTTGTATTTTTTTTTTTACATGTATTATTATTATCTTTGCATCAAATACAAAAAACTAGTTTGGGTGTTTCTAATACAGCGTCTATGGGAGGGACGGTAAATTTGACATTGTTCTCTCTTCTGACTGCCGTTATCAGTCTCTCTCAAAAAAATCCCTTTAATTGAAAGTCGTGAAAACACTATCATGGAGTTTTTCTTTTGCTATTTGAACAAATGGGAATGCAAAACATATATTTGTGGTACTCTCGCATTCACTGCTCTTCAAGTTAACCCAACTATGACGACTTCTGCTGCTGAGAAAACCGGAAATGGAAAAAGGTCCATCGTGAGTTGTAGAAATAATTGCGATTATGATAAATACATTTCTCAGTTGTGAGAAATAAAGTAGTAATTAAGATAAATAATTTCACAATTGAGGAAAAAAGTTTTGCGTTTTTTTATTTATTATTGTACATGTTCTGATATACTTAAAGCTAAATTAAAGAATGAATAAGAGTCATGTCATTTCAACCTAAATCAAACAAAGTGTTTTGAGTTCATTTTGATGTTTCGGAACAGATCACCAGTGCAAACGTTCTGGAAGACTTAAAGCTGACTGTAAACACCTCTGAACAGCCATTGGTCCATAGCATGTGAATGTCATTTCTAACAAAAGCTGGTCAAACGCAGTGTTCTGATTGGTTTATCGAAACAACTCGCCAATGCAACATTTGTGGACAATTTTAAACTGACTGTTAAACACATTTGAACTGCCATTGGTCTGTTTCATTGACCATTCATTGATTGAATTGGTCTGATTCATGATATTTTTCAATTGTGATGTATTTTCTAAAAAAGAAAAATCTCGTTAAACGAAGTGTTTTGAGATGACTGTTGACAAGCTGAATGTTAACCAACTTCGACTACCATCAGACACAAGTAAAAACATGGAGGGCCGAATAGCAGAGCTGGTGCAAACCTTTCTACATCTCTGTGATCACTCATATACAGCTTTTAAAGATTTAAAGATGACCTAGAATTCCTGGAAATGTCTGCAATTTTGTTGTGTGCTTGTATAATTAAGAAGACAGTGTGCATCACATATTTAAATATTAATACCAGCATGTCAGAATGTTTGCAAATGGCTTTTTACCCGAGTGAAGAAAGTATACCGGGGACTTGAGGCTTCATTCAAAAGCATTTCATTCAAACTTGTAGTGTGGATATCTAAATAGTGCAGTCAGATGTGCACTGTGCGGTGCGGTTAACTGATGCTGTTCAGTACGTGGTGGAATTTGCTAAACGCATCCCAGGATTCCGTCATGTCATCCTCTCCTCCTGTCCGTGCTCAGTTACGGCTGGTAATACCTCCATTCTCACCCATTCTCATTCCTCTTTCCATCTCTCTTTCCATGGAAGATGAGTCGGATGTTTGCACGATGGTGCAGGGCAGGCTTGTGGCAGCAGCTGTGCTGTTGCAAACGATGTGGAATTTGCTAAACGCATCCCAGGATTCCGTCATGCGCTGTCAGAATGATCTGCTCTTGTGAGTGGTGAGCTCCGAGTGGTACAATACTAGTTAATCAGTTACGGCTGGTAAGGTTTACAAGGTGTATAGCTCCATTCTCATCTCTCTGGCTTCGTCTTCTCCTCTTCCATTCTCATTCCTCTTTCTGTAATTCTGTGTATGTTGCTCTCTTCTGTGCGTGCCTTTCTCTCTTTCTTATTAGGGTCCATGGAAGTGGTTCTGGTGCGGATGAGTCGGATGTTTAACACCGAAAACAACACCGTATTCTTCGACGGCAAATTTGCAGGAACAGAACTTTTCAAATCCCTCGGTGAGTTAAAGGAATATCTCATCCCTTGTGAAAAACAAGTACTAATTACAGAAATAATACACTTTAAAAGAATTAACTGAGCGTAATGTTTTCGGAAACTTAATTGTATGTTAATTGCAATTAAATTAAAATGTTAATATGTGTAGTTTCAATTTATATTAAATATAACTAGATTAATTTTAAACTAAAGTGCTCATTTTTGTCTTCTTTATATGTACTTAATAATTCTATTGCCTTTGATCTGCTAAATACTGGCAAAGATTCACAGTAAACTCAAATATACTTTAATATCATTTCTACTGAAACTTCCATGTCATGTATTTAAATATATTTGTAATTATGAATACATTTGTAATAATGATAAAGTTGCAATTTAGTACATATAAAATATATTAACTCTAAATTAACTTTAAAACACTTTAGTATATGAGTCACATCCAAATAAGTGCTCGTTTTAAAGCACAACAAAAGATGATTAAAATAATAATCTACAATTTAATTTTAAGTACACTTAAGTGGCCTTTTATTCCATTAATACGATATGCAAATGTACATTCTATACAATTACACTTCTTTTTCACAAGCTATAATTGCTCACTGATATTGTGAATTGTTCAGTTTTTTTATTATCAGTCATTTTACCCTCCCGAAGTGAATGGCAATGTAATCCCCACTGATTCTGAATGTGTGTGTTGGTTCTTCAGCATGTGGCGATCTAATAGCTGCTGTATTTGACTTTGCTCACAACCTGTGTGCGCTGAGACTGACTGAACAACAGATGGCAGTGTTCACTGCGCTGGTCCTCCTCAATGCAGGTGAGCACAGCTAACCCACATTACTGCAGAAACTCAGTGACTTTAAAGTAGAACGGGCTTAATCTCTCAATCTCTCTCTACATTTTGAGTAGATCGACCGTGTCTGGAAGACCGAGAGCGAGTGCAGAGAGTCAGGAGAGATGTGGAGCTTGCTCTTAGTCACATTATGCACAGAGACAATCAGGAGAGTCTACTGCATAAGGTAAAGAGATGGAATTAAAGGAATGATGAAGCATTGCAGTGCAGAATGTGATGAAATATATTGGTTAGAAATGCTGTGTTTAATGCTGTGTTTTTGTACATTTCCAGCTGTATCAAAGAGTCCCGGTGCTGAAGTCTCTGTGTGCGCTGCACATTGAGAAACTGCGATGGTTCCGGCAGCTTTACCCTCTCACGGTGCATTCCCTCTTCCCTCCGCTATACAAAGAGCTGTTCGGCTCTGACACAGATATACAGTCGCTGACTACTCGTTGAACACACACAGGCATATCTCATTTGCAAGTGAAGACACCACACACAATACACACACCCACAGTTACATATGCAATCTAGATCTAAATATTATTTACCTGCTGAAGAAATTCAATATATTTTTGTAACTCTCAGAAGAACAGAAAATAATATTAACAGAAGTATGCAGTATTTTAAGCAAATTCTATTCTGTAGGCCAAAAGCGAAATATTACTACAAATGCTATTCAGTTTGAGTATTCACAAACTTGTTTTTTCTGAGGATGTATTGTAATGTTTTTGAAGTTGTTGGTGATCCTGGTATAAAGGAGCTGCAGCTCTGATCATTATTATATGATTTATACTGCTGATCGGTTTTGAGACAGCAAACAGCAGATCTCAAAGCATCGTTGTAGAAGGAACTGGTACTGTGAATGATTTTCAAGCTTCATTTACAACATTAGAGTCCGCTTCTGTCCTCCTTCCTTGATTTCTCAGGCAGTACAGACAGAGACATGAATGCTTAATGACATCTGCTACTCATAGCCTATTACATTATTGCATTAATTTAAATATGATCTATTTTGACACCTTACGTATCAGCTTTTATGTACTCCCCTGCTGTTAAAGCTTGTCTTGGCACTTATAATGCTTATCTTTCATTCATGGATCATGTTCTTGAATTCACCATTCCCTTCAAACAGACCATCTTAAGATTAAATTTTCTCAGTGTATTCAATCATTTGAAGAATTATCAAACAGATTTGACAATATTTATGCTCAAAGGTCTAAACATGTATAGAACACTTCTATGGAATAAAATATAATGCTCATATTCAATATGCTTGTGTAGACACTTAAGATTGACCACAGTTCTATTTTGTCTTAATTGCACTGCTTAATTTGTGGAAATCTATAAATAAATGCCCATGTTTATTTGCTGGAGTATGTGTGCTTTATAAATCTGTGTTTATCAAGTCTCTGTGCATTTTCCTTAAACGTTCTAGTTTTTATTTTTGGCACAGTTTCTGTTCCATGTTGTATTTCCTGTCAACATTAACTTGTCACTCACACAGTGGATGAAGCCCTGTTATTCTTTTGCTTGTGTTCTGTTTTGGAGCTTAAATACTTGTTTGCTATCTGTTGTGTTGCTTTGCAGAAAAGGCCTCGAATAAACTTCTGAAAAGAATAAAGGCTGGGACTCTATCCAGGAAAAAATATAAAGTGTTTTCCCGTTCCTGACTATGAATTGTGAGCAAAGACTGAAATCTGTTTTTACTGACTCTTCTGACTCACACAGATGTCATACAGCGCTCACTTCTCACTTTCTAATTGTTTTTACATGTTTATAGATCTCATAACAATGTTATTTGTTAGAATTGCACCAAAACAAATGTTTCAACATTTCTCATAAAAAAAGAAAACAAATTAATTTGGTTTTCATTAGGATTAAACACAGGAGCATCTGAATCACAGCAGACTAGAAAGGCTTTGTCATACGCAAACATAACAGGGTGAAATTCTCCTTATGAGACCTCAAAACAGACGAGGGAATAGTAACAGAATGTGCATTTGTGTGAGAACGTCTAAGAACTCTGGTTTCATGACATCAAATGACCTTACCACAATGTAGATTAGCTGTAGTCATAACCAAGCAAAATATGTCATGGCTACAATGCTTATTCCTTGGGAGAAACTGAGTCATAATTAATTCAAACCCTTTTAATCACTCCATCAGTCACCGTTTGTTTTTTTACAACCAACTGCCCAGTGCACGCACAGGATTGTGGGATATCATAGGCAGTGAAGGATATCTATGCTGCAATCATGCAAGCTCCTCAGAAGTGACAGAAACATTGGATTCCCGTCTTGATGCAGACACAGCCAATATTTAGTTCAACACCAATGGGAACTTTCTGCATTATGAATCATTATTAAACAACATGGTGACAGACAATGTATATGAGTGGATCTCTAAACTATGGAAGCCCATTTCCGCAACTGAATAAAATGTTCAAGTGTAAATGTTATGGGGATTAATAATAGAATGTATTTAACACAATTATCCCCTTCAGTTTAATTTGATCATTATGTGAAATCTATGACATTTAATGTCTTCTCAACACATCTAAAACAGTGTGTCCACAGAGAAGGGTTCAATCATTAATATGCTATAATAACATAGACAAAAATTTTTTTTTAGTGATGAAAAATACCTTGTTTTATCTAAAGTAACACTTAATAATATTTCATATCAAAGCAAGGTTGTTTTTCAGTGACATATGCATGTTTCATAAGGTTTCAAAGTTGCGTCCCCACTTTTTGTCAACACTGTCAGACATTAATTATGTAATAAAATCAGGGAATATCGGGGGCAGCTGCCACATTCCTCCTCTTCAGAGTACATCAGTGTCAGACAGACTGGTCAGTTTTATAGTTTTAGAATATTTTAAATCCTAATGTTAATATTTCCTGGTCACAAACATGATATGTCAACACTATCTTTCAATTTATGCGGAAATTATGTGAAATATTTAGCTAATTTTACTCTCCTGAAGCAGGTTCCATTAGCATTTAGCATCAACAGAAATAAACTAAAAGGCTACTTTCATGAACACCATTTGTTTTGTGAAAGAAATGCCAAAATTGTCAACACCGTCAGATGTCACCAGCATAAGATTTTGTGTTCCAATGATATATCAAAATAGTCAATTGTGACTCTTAAATAAATGCTCTATAAACAATAACATACTCACTGTTTGTTGTGTTTGTTTTAATACAGTAATTGATTGATTCAATGTTTTTGATAGTTAAAAGGACTACAGATTCAGGTTTTCGTCACCACCGTCAGATGTGTCAACTCCGTCAGAGGAATGTTTTGTGTGAAAGTGTAATCTGTCTGCTAACACGAGAATGTGTTTTGAAATGTCAAAAACATCTCAAATGCTGTTAAAGATAAAGTTGAATTTATATTACACAGCCCAAGGTAAAAAGCACATATTGTAAAAACAAAGAGGCAAGGTTGGGAGGTTGTATCAAAGCATAGCTCAGTAGCTTAGTAAATATAAGATACATAAATGTAGTTTCAATTGTCTGAGTACAAGGTTTTTATTTTGTTCAATTTTGCAGCCTGTTTTTTCCCACTTCTCAAGAACGACTGAATTGTGAGTTTATATCTCAATTCTGAGGGGGGTGTTGTGAACTTGGTTCTTCTAAAGTGTAGGAAACTCAGAAGAGAAGACCAGGAGACTTCGGATTGGATCGTCAGCAGGATTCTTTATTGAGAACACAAGCTGTTGGTATCTGTAGTCATCGAAATCTCAATCTTAAGTAACTTTACAAGGTTATTTTATAGGCATTTTTGGAGGAGGGATTCTTGGAGGTGGAGACAAATTCAAACAAAGCAAGCACATGAGGGAGGCGTTAGTTTGTTACCAAACTTCCCGTGGTTCTAATCTCATCAACATAATCAAATGCATAGACACTAATCCAATCAACCTAACGAATCAACGTCTGGGCCAGGGGTTCTTTGAATCTCTGCCAATCAACATGACTTGATTGAGACAAAGCACAGTTATACATTGAGTCAGGAAGTGAATAATAAGAATCTAAATTAAACATTTAAATACAATTTGTAATCCCACAATTCCCCCTTTGAGAGTTCTAATAACTCTCACAAAATACAAATTTAGACACTTAAAAGTTAATTCTTGTAACTTGTAATCGTTACAGGCACATTGTACATGTTCTGTGTTGCTTATATGTAATTGCATGCTGACACAGAAACAAAACATGCAATTAGGGTCCGTGAAGTTCTTACGGGTAATAATCTCTTCTGGTTGGAACTGTCATTTCCTCGTGAGAGGCGGGAGTCATTTGCTGAAAGAAACACTTGATACTGTGGATGCATAGATAGTACGCAAGTAGGAGAAACAACAGCAGAATTGCTATTTCCTTGATCCACAGCCAGGGTTTACCTAACAAGTTTCCGAACCATGAAGAATTATCTTCAGTCATCTGGTGTAATTTTGCTGAAAGATCAAGAGTACGAAAATCTTGATCATGTTGATGGATGACTGAAGTTCCCGTATGTGAGTCTCTGCGTTGTGTATTTTTTTTTCTTCTTTCTTCTTTCTTTTCTCTTTCTTGTGTGATAGTTGGCTCGGCAATGGGTCTAGTTGTTTTCTAGAGGTTGTGGCTTCATCCGCAGGTGAGAAGGGCGGTGCATATGGATCTCAGGACAGCCATCAAGTGGTATCTGCACAGAGGAAGAAAGAAACAAAACAAGAGAGACCAACGGCACAGAGCAGTATTTGTTGTAGAGTCTGCAAACATTAGGGTTGTATCCTCTGTTCAAATATAGTCTGCTATTGTTGTTCCTTCTTTCCCTATTTCTCAATTCCTGCGACACCTAAAGAACAGTGAGGAAAGGCCTATGAGGAAATCTTCACCGCAGGGTTGGCCCCCGAAGCCTGTTGCTTTCGGTTCTTCCCTGGGCTCCTCACTGGTTCTTGTGTCTGTCCTATCCTATCCCTGCAGGGGGAGGAACAACTTTACAGTGTGACACATGAGTCCAAGTTTTCCTTCCCTGACACAATACTGCAGCAGCTGTAATCAACATCACTTGATGTGGTCCGTACCACTTAGGCTCTAATGGCTTGTTTCTGAACGCCTTTATCATGACCCATTGACCTGGGATGATTGTGTGTCCACCTTCTGGTGGAGTCTGCCAACACGACTCAACTCTCTCTTTGGCACTCTGCACTGCCTTTGTGAGGTTTTCACAGTAAGCGATCAGGGCATCTGAAGCAATGTGCACATCAGCATTTCTAAGATCAATCACACCTGGCATCTGCATTGGGCGTCCAGTAATAATCTCATGAGGGCTCAGTCCTACTGATCTGTTAGGTGATGCTCTCATACTACACAGTACTGCGGGCAGTGCTTCAACCCATGGTACTCCTTCCTGATGCATTTTGCTTAGCCTGGTTTTGATTGTTCTGTTTGATCGTTCAACCTGTCCTGATGCTTGTGGCCTATAGGGACAGTGAAGGTTCCACTTAATCTTCAACATTCTAGACACTTCCTTGACTACCTGTCCTGTGAAGTGGGTACCTTGATCTGAGTCAATGCAATCTGGTAATCCCCATCTGGGAATGAAATCAGTGACAAGACATTTAGCAGTATGTGCAGCTGTAGCACGCCCTGTTGGATAAGCTTCTACCCATCTTGAGAACTTGTCTATTACTACCAAAACGTCAGTTTTTCCTTTACAAGGGGGCAACGATATGTAATCAACTTGCAGGTGACGAAATGGCCCTGGTGGAGCTGGGGTATGTGCTGCTGGTGTAGTGGCTGCTGGTACATCATTATTTTTCTGACATGTAACACATCTCTTGACTGTTTCAGTGGCTGCGTTTCTGAATTTTGGATTCCACCATTGATTTGAGAACCTGTGATTCATCGTTGCTGGACCACTATGACCCAAACTGTGTATTTGTTGAGCCAAATATGGCAACAGTGATTCGGGAGCAACATACTTTCCCCTTTGGTCCAGCAGCCGGATGAATCCACAGTGGCTCCTTTGTCTAACCATGTCCATGCTTCATATAGAGGAACGTCTTTATACAGATCAACGATTGATTCAGGAGGTAGAATTGTCTTCTGTGCTGTACTACCTGAACACACTTGTACAGTTGCATAGAAACAAGCCTGTTTAGCCGCTACATCAGCAAGAGCATTACCTTTAGCTTCCGTAGTATTAGTTGTGAGATGTGCTTTCACTTTGATCACCGCTAATTTCTTTGGGAGTTTCATGGCAAACATTAAATCTTTCACTAATCCAGCATGCTTAATGGGGATCCAGCAGAAGTTAGAAATTTTCTGGTTTGCCAAATGACACCAAAATCATGAATTACCCCAAAAGCATACCTGGAATCTGTGTAGATATTTGCAACCGATCCTGAAGCTAGCGTGCATGCTCTAGTTAAGGCTACTAGTTCTGCAGCTTGAGCTGAAAAATTATCTGGAAGACGACCTGAAGCAACTACTTCAGTGGTGGAAGTTACTGCATATCCTGCTCGTCTGTTACCTTCAATAACTTGAGCTGAACCATCAACAAACAACTCCAATTCTGCGTTCTCTATGGGAGTTTCTGCTATTTCACTTGTCGCTGCATATGTAAGCGTAACACAATCATGAGTCATTTCGCCTTCATCCTCTAACACAAATTCAGTCATTGCAGACATCATACATGAGGATGGGTTCGTGACTGGTGCACGCTGTATAACAATATTCGGGGCTGTGAGAGTTGCTAACCAATTTCCCCAACGGAGGAGGTGACAGAAGTGACTTTTGCTTGATTCATTAGTGCGGACACTGCGTGAGGGCATTTTACGTTTACAGTCTGACCTAACACCATTCCTGATGAAGCCTGAAGCGCTAGATGAACTGCCTGTACTGCTCTGAGGCATGGGCCCATACCTTGAGCGACTATGTCAAGTTTACCGAATAGTAATGAATTGGGCGTAAGCTGCCCCCATGATCTTGCATTAGACATGCAGTCATAAAGCCTAAGTGTTCATGGACATAAAGCACAAAGGGTCTATCAGATTGGGCAATTCCTAATGCTGGTGCTTGACATAGTGCTCTCTTCAAATCATTAAAAGCTTTGAGATGAAGTTCTTCCATACAAACAGTATCTGAATCTTTACCATGGCCTTTCAACAAATCATAGAGAGGCTGAGCAATCGAGGCATAGTCTTCAATCCAAGGTCTACAATAACCTGTTGTTCCTAAAAATGAGCGGAGTGTTTTAATGGTAGTAGGCGGAGGTATGGCTTTGACTGAAGCCGCTCGATCCTGTGTAATGGATCTATTTCCTGCACCAATTGTTTGACCCAGAAATGTGACTTGCTTTTTAGCGATTTGAGCTTTGTGAAAGCTGCATTTGTGTCCTTTTTTATGCAAATAGTCCAACAATGATGCCAATTCAGTTTGATGTACCTCATGATCTGTTGAGGCAATCAAAATATCATCGACATATTGGATCATAGTGGACTGTTTTTACCGGACATTCTGGGTCACACAAATCACGTCTGACAGCCTGATGATATATGGTTGGGGAGTTTTGAAATCCCTGTGGCAATCGTGTCCACTGGTATTGTTCATAGTCAACTGTGAAAGCTAACCATGGCTGGCTGTCAGAGTGCAACGGTACAGAAAAGAATCCATTAGACATATCAATTACTGAAAAAATCTTACAATCTAATGGTAAGCCATTACAAATTGTAGATGGATCTGCCACTAGGGGGGTGATTTTATCAATATGTTTATTGGCTACTCTGTAGTCTATTGTAAGTCTCCATGTCCCATTAGATTTCTTGATGGGCCATATGGGTGAATTACATGGACTGTTGGTTTTAACTAGCACTCCTTGCGTCAGCAAATTTTCTACAATAAGTTTGATTCCCTGTATAGCTTCCTTATTAATCGGATATTGTTTGGTGACCGGAGGTGGAGTTCCTGTCAATTTAACTGGTTCTACACCTGTCAACAACCCACAATCATCCTTGTCTTTAGCCCAAATTGGATGATTCTGTAAGAAAGCATACTCGGAGGGGTTGCATTATTGGTAGAAATCTGTGCTGAGGAAATTTTATGCTAGTAGATTCTGAGGACATGTCTAAAGTTAGATTTATTTGTCTCAGAAGATCCATGCCTAAAATTGCACCTGTATTTAATGGAGCGCATAGCAATTTTGTAGTCAGAGTTTTTGGGCCAAATTGTACCTCTATGGGCGGAGTTTCATACAAAACAGAATCTTCACCTATTACACCAGTTAAACAAAGTTTGGTTTTCTTGTATGGGATGTTTAAACCTTGTGCCAATTTTGTAGGAATTACTGTAATTTCTGCACCTGTATCAAGCAAAAAAATCAATCTCTTTCTCTTTTATGCTACCTTTCACAAAAATTCTTTGGTCATTGTGTTGGATTACAGGGGAAAGGTAGCTACTCACAGCCCCAACAATTAGTTTTTTTCCTGGTCTTGTTGTGCTCTTAGAAGAGCCTGAACTATCTGTCCTACAGTTTCAGTGGTCACTGGCGGAACTACTTCAGGGTTGTCGGCAGGCTGAGAAGGAGCAGAATTATGCATAGCATTTCTTTTACTATCTTGCAACTTCTTCCTACACTCTTTCTCCCAATGTCCTAATTTCCACAGTATTTGCATTTGCTTTCTCTTTTAGACCATCTATTGTCTTGTTTCGTTGTGTTAAACGTAGCTGCTGCTACTCTTACTCTTGCCTTGACATCAGCATCTCTTTCCCATGTAGCTAACCTGTCTAGGTTACTTCTGAGAGTTCTGTTAGACCAAGTTAGATCTAAGAATTGTAAAGCTTTTCTGTATTCGGCTACAAGGCCATCTGACCAGATACGAACCAGGGGTCCCTTGTCATCTAGCACACTTTCAGGGTCATCAACAATTCCACTGTAGATTACAGCTGACTGACAAAATCTCTCAGTATATTCACTCACAGTTTCTTCTTTCCTTTGCACACAGGTAGTAATTCTAGACCAATCTATTTTGGTCCTAAGATATTCTTTAGGATTTTCAAAATACCTTCTCTTAAATCACCCTTACTGGCATTTCGCAGTTCAGAAGTAACAGCAGATTCAAAACTGTTGAATTCAGATTCAGTTAGAATTTGTGACATCAGCTGCGTGACTTCTGCCAACGACATGTCATAAAGACGCATTTTACTGATCAATGTTCTTCTAAATTCAGAAAAATGTGTGCGTGCTGACGGTAAACTCTGAGATAGTCTCTCTATATCTTTAGGACATAAAGCTTTGGCAACAGTTTGTATTTGCACAACAGAAGAATTGAGAGGAACACTATCAGTTTCCTCAATTCCCTGAGATCTTCTCCTAGCACCACACACATTGACTGAATTTACAGGCACATCAGTTACTGATTGGAGAGCTACATCTGTTTCAAAGAACGCTTGTAAATCAGGGTAAATGTTATCAGGCTGACTAACTTCCACATCAGTTTTTGCTGCAGCTTTCTTGAGGTTCAATTTCTTAGTCAAAGTGGATACTCTAGCACGGAGTTCATTGTTCTGTTTCTCTAGCTCTGAGTTACGCTGAGACTGTTGTGTAGCTAGTGTTACACTGAATTCTCTGTGACAACAGATAATGCCTTTCACATTGTTCTTACGAATACTTGCTCCTAGTACCTTTTTACACTCATCTACCGACCAAGTCTTGTCTGGATGAATCTCATATTTCTGCGTTAGTTCTTGTCTAACTTTTTCAGTGACTATTAGGTCCATTTGTTCCCCTAACAGCGTTTTGAATTCACTATCTGACCACAAAGGAGTCGCAAGACCAATCTTTTCTGTGGTTGGAATCAGCCTAGCATTCCTTCTAACCATTTTGTAAGTTTCTTCTGTACCACACAAACAAACACTAAACAAAAAACTAAAAAAAATTCTCTGATCAACAGAGGGTACACTTGTTTAAAAAAGCTTAACTATTGTTAACTTTCCAAATTACCAACACTTCACACTTAACTTCCCTGCCTACAAGAACAGAGGATAAACCAAAATATTAGCACGAAATGCTAACCTTCCCTGCCTGAAACAGAGGATAACCAATTTTTAGCACGTAATGCCAAATCTTCCCTGCCTGAAACAGAGGATAACCAATTTTTTAGCACATGATGCTAAACTTCCCTGCCTGAAACAGAGGATAACCAATTTTTAGCACGTAATGCCAAATCTTCCCTGCCTGAAAGAACAGAGGATAACCATATCAAAATTATTAGCACGTAATGCCAAATCTTCCCTGCCTGAAAGAACAGAGGATAACCAATACAAAATTATTAGCACGTAATGCAAATCTTCCCTGCCTGAAACAGAGGATAACTTTCATCTCTAAAAGAAAACTTTAGAGGATAAACTTAGTTAAACAAACCCTACAGATGTATGTTAACTCTTCTCTGACGGCACAGAGGATACAAAATTTGTACTGGTCTTAGGTTCTTTTGGATTAGAGACAGCACTCACCACAACCCTTGGTTGAGAGAAAAATTCAGTCTGGGAATCTTTGTTCAGCTGGAAGTTTCGCTGGATTCCAAAAGATGCAGTCTGGATGCAGATCTTTGTTTGAGCTTGAAGTTTTCAGGTGAGGAAGCTGGAACTCTATCCAGGTCACGGCACCATCTGTTGTGAACTTGGTTCTTCTAAAGTGTAGGAAACTCAGAAAGAGAAGACCATTGGATCGTCAGCAGGATTCTTTATTGAGAACACAAGCTGTTGGTATCTGTAGTCATCGAAATCTCAATCTTAAGTAACTTTACAAGGTTATTTTATAGGCATTTTTGGAGGAGGGATTCTTGGAGGTGGAGACAAATTCAAACAAAGCAAGCACATGAGGGAGGCGTTAGTTTGTTACCAAACTTCCCGTGGTTCTAATCTCATCAACATAATCAAATGCATAGACACTAATCCAATCAACCTAACGAATCCACATCTGGGCAGGGGGCTCCGAAAGATAAATCCAATCAACCTAACGAATCAACGTCTGGGCCAGGGTTCTTTGAATCAAAGTCTGGGCCAGGGGTTCTTTGAATCTCTGCCAATCAACATGACTTGATTGAGACAAAACACAGTTATACATTGAGTCAGGAAGTGAATAATAAGAATCTAAATTAAACATTTAAATACAATTTGTAATCCCACAGGGGAAAAGTCAAAAAAAGGTCATTGTGACTTATTTTTATCTCTGAATTGCGTGATACAAATGTGCAATTCTGACTTGCAAAAGTTAGTTATCTAAGTTAGTTAAAATGTTAGAATTGTGAGATAAAAAAGTTATTTATTTTTATTTTAAGCATTTTATTTTTTTAAATTCAGTGGCAGAAACGGGCTTCCATTCGAAACCAATTCATTCAATAACACTGATTCATGCAGGAACAAAACTGTGACTGAATTTGAGCAAATCTTAAAGGAACAATCCACTGTTATGAAAACAGGCTCATTTTACAACTCCCCTAGAGTTAAACAGATTTACTGTTTTTGAATGCATTCAGCCAATCTCCGGGTAGCACTTTTAGCTTAGCTTAGCATAGATCATTGAATCGGATAAGACCATTAGCATCTCGCTCAAAAATGACCAAAGAGTTTCGATATTTTTCCTATTTAAAACTTGACTCTTCATGTAGTTACATCAGTTTTGCGTAGCGCCCCCAGAAGTCTTGGATCGGCTCTGCCTTTAAGCCATAGTTTACTTTAATTTAAGTAAGAACTAAGTGATCATGGGCCAAGGTGGTGATGGTTACACCTCCGGTGTGCATAATTTTCCACTAATTCAACGGCCCGAAGTTAATTATTCCGCTTATACTCCGGTTACAACACCTAGGCTAAAGGCAATAACGATGTTGTTTTTAAAGACCTTCGACAGGTTCTGTAGATAGAACACCATTGATTGTAGCATCTTATCTCAAGTTGATAATTCCAACAACTAATTTTAGAGCTGGTAGGTTTGAGACAATGATATGAGAGAGAGAGAGAGAGAGAGAGAGAGAGAGAGAGAGAGTTAAGCATGTGTCAATTACTTGAATCTGTGTCTCTCAGCAGCAACTCCAGTGAAACCGCAAGTTTACCTGCTTCAAGAACAGCGTGATTTGGCAGAGAGATTGAGGAGACCTATGTAGACCTAATTTTGGGGACAAAACATGCAAATACTTTGTAATTTTAACGTCAACGAATCAGATTCAAGCATTCAACAGCCCCGTAATATAACTGAGACTAATGCAAATGACAGACTGCAAATGTTGATATTTGTGGGCATAATATCAAAGCATAATTTCTCTTTGTCAATAAGTAGCCCACATAGTTTGTGTTCAGGGAGAAAAAAACAATCAGACATTCTTGAAATGACGGCATCAGACGTCCTTTCCTTCTGTTTTCCTTGTATTTAAGGGGAACTCTCCCTAAAATGTTAGAATGAGGAAGAAAACTTGATTTCTTTTGAATTTCTTTCTTTTTTAATTTTTTGAAAAAATAAATGGAGAAACTGCTGGGTAGTCATGCTCCTCTGGCATTAAGTACATATTTAAATAATAATGTAAAAGCTAAATAATAACTAGCATTATGACTTTTGGTACTGTGGCGAGGTGGAAGGATCACACGACAAGGAGAGCTCAATAAATACCCCGGAGGGTGGATTTATTCACAAACGTAGTGTGAAGAAGTGAAGGTAAGCTTGGTGAGGTGCTCAGGTGCTCTCCCCGTGTGTTCCGGTGCGTGGTGGATCGGCTGTGCTTCTGGCAGAGCAGGATCCGTCACCCGCTGGTTCCTGGAAAGAAAGGAGAGGTCGCACGTTAATTCTCAGGCTTACTGGAGATCCGTTTCTCCCCGTTTCCGGGCCTCACACGGCTTATCTGGCCGTGGGCGAACGAGCCTCAGGTGTGGCCGATCCAGCCGTGATGAGCTGGTGCAGGTGATTCGTGTCCGTCTCCAGGGCAACGCTGATGAGTGCTCGGGACGCTCGTCACACTCCCCCCCCTAAGCGTTGTCCTGGTCCCGGTGGAAACATAAGGTAACAGCCAGGGGGAGACTGGGGGTGGGTGGGGAGTGACCCCTGACAGACCTGCGAACGCTGACCAGATCCGAGAGAGTCCGTCCGCGTTGGCGTTGGAGGCTCCGGCCCGATGGCGGACGACGAAGCAAAAATCCTGGAGCGCGAGGAACCACCGCGTCACCCTGGCGTTAGTGTCCTTGGCCCTAGCCATCCATTGGAGGGGCGCGTGGTCCGTCAGGAGCGTAAACTTACGGCCCAGAAGATGGTACCGCAGCTCCAGGACTGCCCATTTTATGGCCAGAGCCTCCTTCTCGACTGTCGCGTAGTTCTTCTCGGCTGACGTCAGCTTCCTGCTGATAAACAATATGGGATGTTCCTCACCTTCCTGGACTTGCGACAGGACGGCTCCCAATCCCGTCTCGGAGGCATCCGTCTGTAGCAGAAAGGGGCAGCCGAAATCGGGGGCGCGCAGGACCGGTTCCTCCGTCAGTGCGCACTTGATCCGCTGGAACGCCTTCTCCGTCTCGGGGTTCCAGACCACGCACTCAGCCGTCCGACCCGGAAGCCCAGGTACTTGGCCTCAAACAGCGCTAGGTGGCACTTGCGAGGGTTGGCGGCGAGTCCAGCCCTTCGAAGTTCCATAAACACCCTCCGCAGCCAGTCTAGGTGATCTTCCCAACGCTCCGAGTGGATGACCACGTCGTCGAGGTACGCGGCTGCGTACTGCTGATGGGGCCGGAGGACTATATCCGTGAGCCTCTGGAACGTGGCTGGGGCCCCGTGTAGGCCGAAGGGAAGGGTCCGATACTGCCAGTGGCCACTTGGGGTCGAGAAGGCAGTCTTTGCCTTGGCGCTGTCAGAGAGGGTACCTGCCAGTAGCCTTTCGTGAGGTCCAGGGTTGAAATATACCGGGCCCTTCCCAGGCGATCCAGGAGCTCATCCACTCGGGGCATCGGGTACCCGTCAAACTCCGAGACCTCGTTTAGGCGCCGAAAGTCATTGCAGAAGCGGAGGGTGCCGTCTGGCTTCGGGACCAAGACGATTGGGCTGGACCACGGGCTGCGCGATGGTTCAATCACCCCTAACTTCAGCATCTGTTGAACTTCGTCCTCAATAGCCTGCCGACGAGCCTCTGGGATCCGGTAGGGCCGTTGCTTTACAATGACTCCGGTTGGTGTCCTGATGTCGTGTTGGAGGAGGTGAGTTCGCCCGGGGACTGCGGAGAACACATCTGAGAACTGACCGATCAGGTGCTGCAGCTCAGCCTTTTGGGTCGCCGACAAGTCCGGGTTCGTATCCACCAGCACGGGCTCTACGGTGGCAAGGGCCACGGTCTGTTCCCTGGTGCCTACCCATTTCTTTAGCAGGTTTACGTGGTAAAGTTGTTCAGGGCTCCGTCTTCCTGGTTGTCGCACCCGGTACGTCACGGGCCCTAGTTTCTCCACTACCGTGTATGGCCCCCGCCAGGTGGCCAGGAATTTGCAGGCGGCCGTGGGGACCAGAACCATCACTCGGTCGCCCGTCTGGAACTCCCGAGGCTGAGCTGCTCTGTTGTAGTGCCGTTGCTGGGCCTGCTGGGCTTTGACCATATGTTCCCGGACTGATGGCGCTACACGGTCGATCCGCTGCCTCATTTCGGTGACATGCTCGACGAGGGAGCGGTGTGGGGTGGGCTGTTGGTGTTCCCACGCCTCTTTCGCCACGTCGAGCAGTCCACGAGGTTGTCGGCCGAAAAGGAGCTCAAACGGTGTAAAGCCGGTGGATGCTTGCGGGACTTCCCGTATACCAAACAGGACATACGGCAGCATCTGGTCCCAGTCCCTCCTGTCCTCAGCCGCTACATCTGCTTCAAGGTTTGATTAAACCGCTCAACGAGTCCGTCCGTCTGGGGATGGTATACGGTCGTCCGCAGCTGCTTTACCCGGAGCAACCGGCAGAGGTCAGCCATTAGTCGGGACATGAACGGGGTTCCCTGATCGGTCAAGATCTCCGCTGGTATGCCAACCGCCTGGCGGTGAGAGCGGGGTAAGGCTCGGAGGAGGCGATCGACGACGACACGTTCCGTTACCTGAGCAGCCGTGGGCGCTCCGTCCATCAGCCAGTGTTGTGCTAGACGAGTGAGCTCGGCGGCTTGAGTTCGTGCGGGACGTCGCAGCTGATACCCCCAGTCGTGGAAACACTGCGCCGCGCACACTGGCGAGAGACCTACTCGGGCCAGAATTTCCCGCTTTACACTGGCATAGCTCTCTGCCATCTCCGTGGGCAGGCTAAAGAAAGCTCGTTGGGGTTCGCCGGTGAGGAGAGGGGCCAGTGTGCGAGCCCAGTCTTCTGGGTCCCATCCCTCTGTGGTGGCGATGTTCTCAAACATCTGGAGGTAAGCCTCGACGTCATCGTGGGCGGTCATTTTAGGCAAGAGTTGGGCTGCTTGTTTTCGGGAGTCCGGTAACGGAACGCGCTGGCGGGCGGCCGAGTGGAGGTCCACGAGCTCTTGCTCGACCTGGCCCTGGCGGGTAGCAAGATGCTCCACAATTTGCTGCTGGCGCAGGCTGACCTCCGTCAGCTGCCTGAGGAGTTCTTCCATCCCTTGGGGAGGAGTAGCCGCCTGTCGATGAGAAGGAAAGACAGGTGATCGGTGAGTGAGAGAGAGATCGCTTGTCGGTGAAACCTTCCACTAATCTGCCTGCATTCTCCACCAGTGTGGCGAGGTGGAAGGATCACACGACAAGGAGAGCTCAATAAATACCCCGGAGGGTGGATTTATTCACAAACGTAGTGTGAAGAAGTGAAGGTAAGCTTGGTGAGGTGCTCAGGTGCTCTCCCGTGTGTTCCGGTGCGTGGTGGATCGGCTGTGCTTCTGGCAGAGCAGGATCCGTCACCCGCTGGTTCCTGGAAAGAAAGGAGAGGTCGCACGTTAATTCTCAGGCTTACTGGAGATCCGTTTCTCCCCGTTTCCGGGCCTCACACGGCTTATCTGGCCGTGGGCGAACGAGCCTCAGGTGTGGCCGATCCAGCCGTGATGAGCTGGTGCAGGTGATTCGTGTCCGTCTCCAGGGCAACGCTGATGAGTGCTCGGGACGCTCGTCACAGTACAATAAGCCTTCTTCATTTCTTTCCACAGTCCTGAAGCTTGTCTAGGCACAAGTGATCCTCATCAACTGTCAACATCACTTGGTTATGACTAGAACCTTTTGTGTATCCTTGAATTCATCACTTCATCGCAGACAGATTAAGGTCAGAATGAATTATGAATTTTCTGCAGAACCTTTGTATTCAGTCCTGAGTCACTGGTGAATTGCACTGGGAATGTAATCAACTCTGTAATTATGATAATTTTTAATCAGAGTTTCTAATATTTGTAAATCTAATCCTCAACTATTTTCTTTAGGCTTTTACAGTTTATTTAAATATTAAATACATTTGAACTCTTTAGTTTAATAATAATACTGTGCATTTCCCTTTGTTGTTTTTTGATTTCTCTTTCCACTGACTCGTTTCACTGACACAGAGATATTTCAGTGGATTTAGATTCATACTTTGCTCTACATATGTCTATTTAGTCCAAGAGAAACAAAGCATATCTTGCCGGGCAATCATATAATTTAGTGTCTGTCTCGTGACTTTCCCCGCCATCCTATCTCTAAGATATGTCATTTATTTATATATAGAGCAGATGATATAAAAATATAATTAAAAAACTACTTGTGGATTTAGTTCCCAGGCTCTCAGCTCAGCATATTGTCTATGCATACTTTATATACATGACATAAGTCATAAATATGTAACTTGATACTGTTTGTGTCCAAGTACTCAAGAAAAAAAATATAACTAACAAATAAACAAGAGTATTCAGATAACAATTGTCTGACTCAACAACATAAGAAATACTTTAAGCACTTTGCGGGCAATCCAATGGCTCATATAGCTTGATGAGAATATGGAGCTCATACTCGAGGATGAAAAAACACCTCAGTGCTATTGCTGATTTTTATAGGACCAAAAAGGTCATATTCTGATAGATTGTATTGTAAATCAATGAGATCTTCATACTAAACTACATTTACTTTTAAGCATTTAGCAGATGCTTTTATCCAAAGCGACTTATTCAGGCATCCCCAGTGCATCCTGGGAATTGAACCCACAATTCCTTACGCAATGCTCTACCACTGAGCCACAGGAACTACATACAATGAGTTGTCAGTTGTCAATCTATAGCTCTCAAAAATATGTCTTAAAATACATAGGATAATAAAAGTAGGATAATATTTAAATGCTTAGTTCTATGATTTGTAGTCTTTATTGTGGGGCAAAACATATAATGCAATGCAATACAATAATGACTGAGTAATGTGTTCCACAAAAGCCTGCCAGCATATCTGATACACACTTTAACATGACTTTTCTAAAGATAATAATAAAAACACGAATAATCAAGTAAACCTTGTTTCAGTCCAGTAGGTGTAGTAAATAAGTTTTAATCCTGCTGGTTATTTGGAGGCTTTGGAAATGTGCATATCAAATATGGTTTCATAGGGTTAGATTGTGTTTTTAAAGGTTTGGATGACCTTTTATTGATAAAGGATTTTTATCTCTAATCCTTCAGTTCGAAGTAGAATATCAAGATTGAAACAAAAACAAAAAAATTACAAATTGTAATATTTGCAAATCTCAAAGCATCTTTTGCTCTGTCATTGTTTTGCACACTGAATGTGCAAGTATATGAGTTCAAGAATGTGCAAGGATAAGCAATGCTAGGTGTAAATGGCATGTGTTTGTGTGAGTAATACCGCAACAGTGATCAAATATCCACATGAATATAAATATAGTTTAAACACAATAGAAGTGCAAACAACACACATACAGCAATGTCCATATTATACAAATACACGCTATATTGGATGTTGCCATTAAACATGAACATTTGAGTAATGTGAACATGAATATCAGATGATGTCAAGCTGGTTAGACATATCTATGATATGATATCCACTTTGAGTAAGGCTTAGAAGTGCAGTGTTTGGCAGAAGAACAAATGGTAATTTTGAATTTACTTGATATTGGTTTAAAGTGAATTATTACACAATGTTTAGACTTGTTAGACGGGAATTCCAGGAACCATCATATCATCACACCACCCTGAATGCATTCAAGACGTGACAACCCAACCCTGGTGTTGTATGTGAAACTGGTTGTGTCTCTAAACTAGTAGTCAACAGGTGTTTTTCCCCCGACTGACACTGACACAATAACTGGAGTATAGGGTAGGCAGATGACCAGTAGGAAGAGAAAGGGTAGTTGTTATTTGTCACATTCACAAGGGCATCCAGTGGTTATGAGTCAGTATGTTTTTTTGAATGTCAGCTTTAAACATCTTTAAAAAAAAATACAATTCACTCTAACTTTCTAGTTCTAGTACTGTTTTGAAAATAATACACCTGTACATACAACTGTCTATTGTTATATACCTGCATACAATTGTCAATTTGTATATTTTTATTACTTATTTACTTGTTCTATTTTTTATTATTATTCTTTTTATTATCTGTGTTTTTTGTTCCGTCACTGTAATTCTGTTGAACTGCAGAAGCTTCTGTCACGAAAACAAATTCCTCGTATTCTGAAATAATAGTTGTGATACAGCTGTTGGATAAAAATAAATCTAATTAAGTAACATATAACGAAGGTAGATTTTAATGAAAAGATATTAAACTGTTTCATAGTTTTTTCATAAAGTTTGACATTTTGCATAATTGTCATCCACATATATTGTAGATGATAAAAACTTGTTTCACTTAATAATAACAGTGTTTTGATATTTGTAGGGTTATAGTAATCCGTTTCATGTTTACTGTTTTATTAAATTGCTCGTGTTTCAGAATTGTTTCACTGCAAAGTTTTATTGAAAATATTATAGCCTGTTTAGTGGAAACACTGGCAAAATGTCTCACTAATGGGGCATGTTGTCACGGGGCATAAATGTGTGTTCAGCAAACTACTTGTTTTTAAATAATAGAGTTGTGTTGTTGTTTTATAAAAGACTCTTTAGGGATGTGCCTATAATCCCTTCCCCTGAGTATATTTAGTCTACTGATGAAAGTGTCAACTAACCAGTACCTTACTAAATTTCATTAATGAAATAAGAAATAATTAAATGTATGCTAATTAAAGGCAATTGCACATGCACGAACAAAATAATGCAGAAAAATCAGACCGAGCAGGTATTAAAAATCAAAGCGTCATACGCGCGTGACAAGTTCTCTTTTAGATAAGCAACTTCTGTAAGTTAGATCAAACTTGGGAGATGAAGTGACATTGAAATTAGTGTATTTTGACAGTAAATACTGCCCTCCTTTCCTTGACGTATTTATTTTCGAGGGTTTAGTCTGGTACAAGATAGGACGGAGCACGTACTGGAAGGCAAAACAAATAAATAATTAGAAGCGAACTTCTGTGAAGGAGTGTGTCAGGAAGTCTGCGAAAGCAGAAGACGGTCCTCCTCCTCCTCCTCCACATGATCTCCTTCTGAACTTGACGCTGACGCTGACGCGTCCCGGAGAGGGTTTAAAAGCTGAAGAGCGGAGCGGTGAACACACGGTCAGCGGACTCCGAGTCTGATACACAACTTCAACAGAGCAGTGTTTACTGAGGCAACATCACCGACCATGAGCTCCTCACGCGGCGCGGGACTTTATTTGACGCTTTTACTCGCTCTTCTGTGCGATGCGTCGGAAGGTAAGTTAACGTTAAATGCATATTTTAGGCCTGCGTCACGCTGTTTTTATGTCGGTAGCACAGAACATAGGTCAGACATGGAGTAACGTTAGGACTACTTTTGCATGTATCTTATGTTCAGGATTTATGAGAAGGAATATACATTCCTGGGACGTTTACGACAGTATATAAATGATGTTTTTTTATTTATGTCATGTTTCGTAAGGCAGTGTTTGTTTGTGAATAGACTTTTTTTCCATGGATACCAGAGTTACATAACAAATGCTTGCAGATGTTTTGGATGTTATCCAAGTTTTTCTTCCCTTCCCTCTAATAATGACTAATGCCAATGTGTCCTACTTCTCCAGACTCTCCTTTCCAAAGAGAAATGACTGACACGCTGGCTGATGAAGGTCTGTTTGAATGATATATATTCAACATTTATACCATAATCACGCTGCTAGAATTTTTTTTATATATAGGCTATAGTTAAATATCACACCAGCATATTATTGTAAATGTCAGCACATCAGTGATTCATCCCTGCTGAAAAAACATTGAAAGCTGGTGTGGCTCATTATTAATGTTTATTTCGCAGGCATGTGATCTGAAATTTCACGTAAAAAGTCCCCACACAGATTTTGTTAAGTTTAATTGGATGAAGTGAGTGGATGATAACTTCTAGAAGTGTTAGCTGTGCTTCATACATCACTATAATACTGTCAGTAGTAGACCGAGGACATTTTTCCAAACTAAATTTTGCTCGTTTGATTGCAAGTTTTGCTTGTAATGTCATTCCTGATGAATGATACAAAGCCATGCTTGTGTCCGGAGCCTGACCTGATTGTTGTTTTCTTTCGTTCACAGATGGCCTTCAGGGAGATTTGCCATTGACCCCCGAGGGTAAGGCCACGATCAGTGATTGCTTTGTCCTGTTGTGTTTTGATTTGTTAAAATTTAATATTGACTTAAGAGGCAAAACTTTTTCTTTGAATATTTCCACAAAAATGTACGAGTTAAAAATATATAAAGCAAGAGTTTACACTTTCTTTGTTTTATTTCAGAGTTGGACTTTATGATGCTGCAGAGACCAATCATCCCTGACCTTTCCAAAATTATGGGCGAGTGATCGCTTGCTGCTTCCATTGCGTGTTTCTCAATTAAGTCAATGAATTTGTTGGATGGTGTTTTACTTTCCTGGGTTTCTTTGTTTGTGTTTAGCTGCAGGCTCTTCAGAAATGACCCAGAGAGAAGTCACAAACTTTCACCCTGAGAATATCCCAATAGGTACAGTTGCATGCTATAATGTGTTTTTGTTTGTTTGAGATTCAGTGTGTCTTGACATCGGAGCAAGAACTTGGAGGGGTCTTTATATATGACCTGCTCTTCCATAGTGTTTAAGAAGCCCTGGACTCAATCAATATAACACCGTTTGAATGGCAGCATTTTATGGATTTTTAACTTGTCAATTTTTGTTGTAATTGGTATTTTACATTTAAAAATTCTCTCATCAGGTCGCCCAGTGTTTGGCCCTCGCTCCATGGGACCCAGCATGGTTCCAGAGGTTGATTTCCCCCCAGCCTTTCCATATACAGGCAACCTGCAAGATATCTGTCGGTTCAGTAAAGCTCTGGTCCGGTACCCTAAGGACACGTTTCCTCAGAGTGGCTTTGGCCATGTGCATCGTCAGGCTGATGCTGTCAATCAACTCCAGTCCTGGTACGGTGTCTGCTGTGGCATTAATGGAACACCAGAAGAGCAAATCTGTTGTGCCAAACAAGCGGTGAGTCTTATTATTATTATTATTATACCTACTAATAATAGGTGTAGCTTTCACAGGACCTTCTGTCCAAGCTCATATGTATTTCTGTTGTGAACTACTACTTTAAAGTTTTAGTGTATGAGTTCCATGCCACCAAACTAAATGAAAGCAGCAACAAATGAAAGCGAGTGATGAAATAGTTTTGTAGGCCAAACTTTAAGTTAGCATCACCCTTGTTCTCTCCACAAGCCCCATGTTTTTTTCATTGGCTTTTGGAATATTGTGGAAAATAAGTTCTGTCACTAACAAAAGACTAATAATTCTTGCATGTTTTTTCATCATGGTTATCTTTACAAATGAACACACCTTTTATGACTTTTCACCAGACGTAGAAAGCTAAACATAGATTAGGTAACCAAACCACAACTGTCGCACAACTTTTAGCTTCTCTTTCAGTCTTTATTTAAAAAAATAGAGTTAGAATAGTTTGCAAGACTGTGATTATAAACATAATGAGGTTATAAAAGCAGACTAGTGAGAAGATTGGTTTAACATTTTGTATAATGATTTCTAACCTCTGTAGTCCATTTTGTCATTTGTTAGCAACCACTTATTTTATTACAAGTAAACGCTGTAAATTAATAAAAAGGGGGTATTACTGGTGGATTTTATGTTGTAGAATAAAGCATGAAAATGTGTTCAGCTTGCCTTAACCAAAAACCTATTTCAACCCATTGACTTCAGAATGATGGAACCAGAAGTTCTAAAATGCTAACTTTTTTTTTCTAGTGCTAACATGTCGTCCCTGAAGCACTCTATTGCCTGTTTCCCAAACACGCCTGTCATTTGTCAATCCAGCACCAAACCTCTGCCATTGTTTGAGGCAGCGTTGCAAAACAAACAGCAGTGTTTTTGTGCCATGGACTCCGTGTTTACACTCGCATCTGGTTTAAATAATCCAGTTCTTAACTGCTTTCAGATTCCTCGCGTTACTAAAGCAGAGACTACAGATCTAGGACGATTAGCATTTCACCAGAAAGTACATTTCTTACTAAATCCCATTTTAAATACTGATTTTCCCCTGCTTTGCCTTTTGTAATTTACTGCATTTACATGGACTTTAATTTATGTTGCTGAGTTCTATTGTGTACTTTGTCTTCATATGGACATTGTCTGCGCTCTCATGTACAATCAACGTCATATTTTGACAATCTCTTTGTTTTCATTTCAATATTTAGTTTTTGGTGAGAATTCAAAACATTGTCAGTCTGAAATGGACCAATGTCAAAGTAAACCGCTTTGACTGTTTGTGCGTTTATAATTCTCTCATAACTGTTGCGGTCTCTCTTCTCCGTTTCGTTGTATATGCACCTCATTGTTATTTTCATTTGTATATTTATTTCTGATTTGTCTTTCCAATCATTCAGTGGAAGAAGAGCCTGTCTGCCTACTGTAGTGAGGAATTCTCCATCAAGACCAGTCACTACTTCTGCTGCAAGGAAGACGGGAAGGCCAGATGGAAATGTTTTGATAAGGAGGCTTCAGATTCTTCATATCACATCTCCTCCGAGATCTCAAATGGCAACCGTCCACAAAAGATTCAAGGCTTCAAATATAACGCCAGCGCTTGCAAAGGGTAGGTTTCTACTGGAGTATATACCATGTGTTTTTAGTTAGCGTTTGTTATGGGCTTTTTTTTTTTTTACAAAATAAATGTTCAAAATCAATGTTTGTAATGTTACCTGACTTAATCAAAATGAATTAGACCATTCAACTGTTATTTGTACGAATTACTGTATTCTGTATTTCTTTACTGTCCTTTACAACATATCAGTATTACAGAAAGATATTAAGAAAACCTTTCTATCTTTTATTTTATGGTATGTATTTCTGTAAGTCATAATCTCCCGTTTGTTTCATAATGGCTCCCTCTTCATGTAGTTTACAGATCTGAAAGCCTCAAAAATGAAAATGTTATATGCCATAGTTTTTTTTTTTTTTTTTTTTAAATAAACGTATTTTAATTACAGGCATTGAATTAACTATAATGTTAATGTGGTGTACCGTTTTACTCTGTATTTTTTAATTGTAAAATGCACGTGCAGTATTTGGTAATGTTCAAGCTTTTTCATAGATATCCTCTGGGAAAGTACGGTAATGGTCACGCACATAACACACGCTCATGTAAAAGATGACTGAAGAAAAGGGAGGTGTTCTTCTCTTCATTGAGCTTTACTGCACGGTGTAATTGATCTCTAGTAAATGTACTCCATTTTGAACCTGTGGCTCCTGACTAGTTATTTTTCAAATCCTGTTGGACTCCACATTGACAATCAATAATGAAAAGACTGCTTAAAATAAATTCTGTACAACATTGAAAATAAAAGTTTATTAAAAACAGTTTAAAGTGTTTTTTTTCTCTTCTGCTCTCATTCTATAATATTTGACACAAAATAAAAGGTGGCATACTGTCAGCTTTTTATTTAATGATGAAAAAAATAGACTGAAGACCCTAATCTGGCTACTAATATAAATAGAAATGCACATGAGCAATAATTTCATCTCCCAGCTTATGTTTTATAACATCAAAACAATCAAGAACTTGAATTGATGTAGTTGGATTCAGTAGTATTAAATATTTTTGACTTCAATAAAGAGTTGGATGTTAACCCATAAAGTACAGTTTTAGATTACATGACTATATTTGACATTAAGAATGAAGTTCTCTTAATGTGATTGGAATCTGCCAATGTATGAGATATGTATCTTGGTAAATGATCACCAATAGTTAGAACACATTATATTTTTTAAAAACAGTTTATAGACCCGTTATCAGTGACCTAAACAGAAAAAAACATTTTACCCCCTTCAAAGTTCATTTTGACTTTTCACAGATTTGAATATACAAGATGTTATAGTCAGTCCACCTGAAATTCAAATTTGCCAAACAATAAAAACAAAAATCCATAAAGTTCAAGTTTAACAAAATTAAAATGTTATTTCCAAGTTTAATTTATAAGAGTCTTCTAAACCTACATTTCTAACTGTCCCTATGTGCTGATGTATGATGTTACTTCAGGTCTAGACAAGATTAATTTATATATTGTGCAAATATTCTGCAAAGATACCCAAGAAGAACAAAATACCTTAGATGGTTTTCAAAAGTATTTATTTGTTTTTAAATTAATTTCAATAGGTCTGTCAAATGCAGTACCAGTCATAACTGGGCCATAACTGATTTTTTAAGATACCTTAATCCTTAAATTTGCAAAACTATAATATTTGTACAAAGTGAAGTATGCAAGTAGGATTTTTTTCAATGTAGACGAAAATGTAGCTGGAGAGAAAAAAGTGTGTCATCTTCTCAACCCATTAAAAGAGGACATTCGTCATCCTCAACACTGGTTCATTGTCTAGTTGTAGGTGGTGATATAATAAATACTCATTCGTCCCACCATGAAAATAAGCACATTTATGAGACAGAGGAAAAGAAAAATGAATAGACAATGTATAAATACTTAAAACATGCTCAACTTGCTCTCTCTTTAATCATCCAGTTCATTGGTGGCTTCTCCAAAAGCACTTATGAAGCAGACGGAAGTTTCAGACATCAGCTTTCCACCTGGCCGTCCCGGTTCCTCCAACATAGCACAAATCTGTGCTCATGGCAAGATCCGACCACGATACATGCCCAAGTGTCTTCCTCGCACTGGCTACAGCCGGCTGGTCCGTCAATCGAAGGCCATCAATGTCCTGGAGAGAGAATACAACCAGTGCTGTAAGGAGAAAAAGAGCGCACAGCGCTGTGCTGAAAAGAAGGTGAAGAGAAAAAAATCACAAATGATTCACTGTTCAATTTCATGAAAACACTTCCAGATGAACTATTTCAATAGATGGTAAATAAAATAAGCTTGCGTAATCAACGAACAAACTCATCAGAACTAAATAGTAAATATAACCATTCCTTTAAGCTGAAAAGAAAAACTGGCATCACCTTTTCTTATTAAACTGCTGATTTGTGTCGCTCATAAGTAGTAATATTCACAAGTATCTCTTTTGATCTGTTTCAGTGGAAGAAGATGGTTGATAAGTTTTGTAAAGATGAGAAGAAAGCCAAAGGACAGCAGTTTGAGTGTTGTGGAAAGAAGAAGGGAGAAGAGCAGTTCTCTTGTTTTGCAGCTTCTGCTCCAGATCCAGAATATAGATCCACCGATGGAGAACTCAGCAGCAGCTCCTCCAACCCTCGAGACATTATGCCATACACATAGAGCTATCCAGAGCATGTAAGACCTCTTCTTTCAAAATTGCATGTTTAACTCTAATGTTTTGTTTGCCAAGGCATTTATTGTTTATAAAATACAGTGAAACTACTTTAAATGTTTTCTGTTTTAATATATGTGCACGAGCCATTGGAGAAACTCATGTGTTTTATACTGTGAGGATATTCAGATTTTAGGTTCTGTTGAGTAACACATGCCATTGTTCTCTTAAAATATTTCCACGAGATAACATGCTGCTGTTTTTGTGCTTTTATTATCTATGTTTAGGTTTATATATTTCCTTTCAGACAACACTGACCATGAAAGCTAGTCAAAACAAGGGTAGTTAAAAAATAATCCCGGCGTGGTTAACCTTGTGCACGGCAAAACATTGTCAAGGACATGAAAGTCCAAATCCAAACATAGACTAAAAGGTCTGTTTTTTACTGTGCAGAGTTTAATTAATTTAATTCAAAGAGAGCTTATTTTGGGTTTTAACAACATGCACCAAACTGTAGGTACTGGAAAATGGGATTATTTATAAAATATTTAAAGAATAAGTAACTGAAATCTAATGTATCGCCCACAGGAAGGGTTTCCCCTTTTCTGTGGATGGAATGGTTGAACGGTGCTGCTCTCTAGTGTTACAGGAGAGACCTGCATGTATAGAGGCTGAGGTAAGGCCAAGATTGCTGGATTGATGCATGATTAAATATGCTTAATAAATAGAAATGTAATTGTAAACATTCTCTTTTTAAGAGAGAGAATTGCTAAAAGATTAAACACAGCAAAAATGCACATTTTCTTTATCTTATCACTGGCTCGCTGTCTTTACGTTAATATTGTCTGTATTATTTTCCTCTAGCTTGACAGGCACCTGGATGATATGTGTAAAGCGGAGGAGCTGGTGAAGCCTCATTGTTGTGCACCCAAAATCAAAAACCGTGTCAAATGTGCCACAAAGCTGCTCCTGCGCTATATCAGCAAGGCAGATAAAGACAGCAGGAGGAAGAACTGCCCTCGGCTTCTGTTGGTCTGAGTCAGACAGAATCCCTGATGCTATGAATACGCACACGTTTCAATATATGTAGCCTACACTTGAGCTGAAGCAAACCTGTAGCACTTTTTGTTTATGTCTTTTAAAATGCATATTATATTTCTTTTTTTTGCAGTTTTATTGCTAAATGTCTTACAAATTACCAAGAGGCATTTTTGTTTTATGAAAAAAGAACTGCATGGACAGTTCAAAATGTTTTGTTTACACTCTTTCCCCTCTGTTCCCAAAAATATAACAAATTATATATGTATATAATATATAAATAAAAAGTCTTCTGTGATTGTATGTTGTTCTCACACAATGTCATTTATATATATATATATATATATAACTATATTTCCATGTACATACATATAAACACACACACACACACACATACATATGTGTATATATATATATATATACACGCACGCACGCACACGCACACACACACACACACACACACACACACACACACACACACACACACACACACACACACACACACACACACACACACACACACACACACAGGCTAAAACACATATTCAGACAATGATGTAACCACTATAATATTATAATAGACTATGATAAAGAAGGGGTGGTTTTCTTACATTTCAGGCTTAAACAGCTTTGGGAGACCAGCTTGACGAGCTTAAACCAGCTAAGACCAGCCAACAATCATAGGTTGTTTTTTTTCCAGCAGGGAGTTGTCTCTTTTAATTTTAAATAACATGCATTATAACATGTACTTTTTGGATTTATTATTTCAAATTGAAACAATTATTTTGTTCCCAGTGTGCAATGCTCAACCTGTCCAAGATGTTATCTGTTCTGTGAACAGTTTTGTTATTTTTAGCACTGTACATAAAGGCTTGGCGAGTTTGTTTCACAAGCCAATGAGACGTTCACTAGGCAAGGCTGTTGTCAGTATCTATACACGTATAAAGCGCGGATATTATATTATTTGGATTATACATTATAATTTGTATAAATAAGATGTTCGTATATCTAATAATAGATTGTGTAGATAGATAGTTGTTAGAAACGCTTTTTGTAGTATTAGTTATAGTCTCAGTTAGGGTCATTGACAGTGAAGGGTGCCAGAGAGTCAGACCGAGCGGAACCGGACACTAGCCTGACTGTCAGGTTCCGGTCAGGGATCGGGTCCAGACAGTAAACCCGAATCAAAATGGCGTCCGCCGGTCCACCCGACACGGGCTTATCCGCCCCTCCAGGTAAATTAAATAATTATGTTTCTATAGTGATATGGAGTCTTGTGTGGTTTTGTGTTTTAATGTTGATCTGTTGCCATGGATCCACTGTTTTTACTAGCACTGAAATGAATCAGTGTGTTTACTGGCTTCAATCAAGCCTTTTGTTCTACGAAAACAAAATACATTTAATATATTATAGATGTTAGTTTGTAAATATAACATATATGTAACTTATTAGATATGTGTTTGTGTAATTTATTGAATTGGTTGATCTATGTTGTGAAGGTTTTCCTGAAATAATCCAGATCGATGATGTGGATCTGTGGCTAACATGCTATAAGCTAACGTTAACTAGCCCAGCCATATCAAACTAATAACAGAGCTAATATTAAAAATAAATAACCTACATTAACAAATACAATTCAGTTAAGAATAAATTTGGTTGTTTTCTATTCAATCGGTTTGTTTTTGACTTACTGCTCATTTGAATGAGCCATTATCTATGCATTTCTATCTATGTTGTCGAGTTTCAACAACTGCACAACACGCTAACTTTCTTATTTATTTAGAGTTTTTTAGTTTTTTGAGAAAACTAACGTTACAGATTTGTTTTAAATAAGAGATGTTCGCGTTTGGTCATATGTATCCAAACTGCTCAGAGATCTTCAGGTTTTAGTAGGCTACTTCATTTGGTAACATTCAGTTTTTCAATATTGGAAATGTCATGATATGGAATATGGAATATTAACATCGTTCTCTAATAGTGTCTAAGACAACAACAAAATACATATAAATTGGTTTAATATGTAAAACTAGCTCAATGCTAAATTAAGTTAAATACTCCGGTTTAAGTTTGCATCTGTGCTAGTAAGTTACTTTAATGAAACAATAATGTGTGGTACACATAGTACGCCAAATAAAATGTGTATGGATTATGGTTTATGTAACAGTGACATTAGGCAGCATTTTATCAGGAGTTTGACCAAGAGCTAAGGAGTTCCCTTAGTTTAGAGAAAATGTTTAGTTTGGCTCATTTGTGCTTCATAAAGATTTTCAGGAATGTATGTAAACTGCTTTTGGAGTTTAAAGTACTTAGTCACTTGGTGCTGATTGAACCGTGACAAACATGTAATCTTATTATTTATTACACTTATTGTGTTTGAGAATGCTAATCTATTTCAAGCATTCATCCCTTTGACACTTGGAACTGTTTCTGTTTGTGCATTAGCTCATTGGTTATTTATCATTAATGGTGCTTGTCCTGCTAGTGGTTATTCTCTTCAGCTCTCTGTCCATCTTCATTGACCACTGAGTAAAAATAACATCCCTTGGGAAATGAAGGGGAGATTGACTTCACTAGTATGAGGCGCTGAAGTCAAACAGGTGGTAATTATTTGGGTGGTTTTGTCTGTTAGCTCAGAATATCATAGTATTTTGTGTGGGTAACCCACATTAGGACATAGTTAGTGCTCTATTGAAAGTATTTTTAGTGCTCTCCGAGGCACACACACTGTCTTGATGGCCCAGGCTGTTCTTTTGCTCTAAATATAAATTTGAAAATGGGACAGAAACCAGCTCGCTTGCCCAGACGGAATGGGACAGACTGGTGAACATCTAAACCTCAAATCCCATCTCACAGTCAGCACATCTTTCCACAATTCATGACCTCAAATGTGTGTTTGTTTCCGTGTGCATGAGGTACAATATTTGTTCCCTCCCTACCACTCTTGAGAGAAAGTGAATCTCTTAAGTTTGGCCTAAATATACACTAGCTCAAAAGATGAGCCATGTTTCTCTCATAGTGGTCACTTCACTTGCTTTGTGGTTTTAGGATGTAATGCAAAAACAAAGCCAGAATTTGTTTAAACAATGTTTTGATGAAGGATATTATGCAATTATGTTTTAATTTAGTGATATGCTGTTTAACAGTGTTAAACATTTCCCTCTGGGAAACCAGTCATCTGTCCGTACGTCCATCCACTTATTCATCCGCCCTTGCACTAAACTGCCCGTCCATCTATCCATGTACCCATTCATCAGTCCATGTATCCATCCGCTCATCCATCCATCCATCCAGTACTCACTGATCCATCTGTCCATTTTCCCATCTTCCATCCTTCTGCCCATCCATCCACCTGAACAGACAAACCAACCCCACTCATCCAAACAAACAAGATAAACAACCCAACTGCTACACATCTGAATAAAGACTCACCTATCCAAACAACCCACCCAACCAAACAAACACCCACTCAACCAAACAACAAACAAACACCCATACAAACACCACCTATCCACACAAGCAAAACACTCACACAAACAAACACCCATCCAGACAAACAACAAACACTCACCTATCCAGACGAACAACAAACACTCGCCCATTCAGACGAAGTGTTTGTCAAACACCCATCCAAACAAGCAACAAATACACACCCATCCAAACAAACAACAAACACTCACCCATCCAGATGAACAACAAACACTCACCCATTCAGACGAACAACAAACACTTGCCCATCCAACAAGCAACAAATATCCACCCATCCATCCAAACAAACACCCAATCAAACAACAAGCACTTACACTCACCCATCCAAACAAACAAACACCCATCCAAATGAACACCCATCCAGCACTTACACACACCATCCAACAACAACAAACCCCATCCAAACCAACCAAACAAACACCCATCCAACTACAAACACCATCCGAGACACACAAACACTTTCAAACAACAACATCCACCCATCCAAGTGCTAAACAACAAGCACTCACCCATCCAAACAAACCAACAAACAAATCCAAACTGCACCCACACATCCCTACTGAGAGAAATTTCTAGCCCACAAGGACTGACAGTTTGGTCCCCATTAAAATAACTGTTTTATCCCTACAGATCTAAGGACTCCCTTTTGGAGGCTGTTGGCCTCTCGGAGAGGTACATGCATGGCTCTGTTGTGCTGTGTGATTTAGAGACTCTGAGTGCCAATTAACCAAAAATGGCTTGTCTCTTGCATGGTCTCGTTTGCAGTGGCGATTTAAGCTTGATCACTGGGGGATTGGTGGAATGTAATGAAAGTGAAAGCTGTAACTGTGGCTCATCTGTTTGTGTAATTAAGGCAGATGAGAATAGGAACTGATATTTCAGACTGACGATGAAAGGGTCCAGCAATCTGTGGGAACAAGTAAATATATCACAGTTCCTGGACATTGCAACACGGATAAAGCTTTTACATAGGCCAAGTACACGTCTTTCAGAAGTGACAACCAAATTCAAATACGGTAGTGAATCCCCTAATTTATCATTTTGTGCATGTACGGAACAGAACTCACTCTTGAAACTGTGATGATTGACAAAATGATAGCTGAAATTGGTTGTTGTTAAATTTTTGTGCTTAATCCTGTCCTGTACACACACCGTTCAGTAATTTATGGGAGTGGCAATCGGATTCTACAACCAAATTCCCTCCCGGAAAATGTATTTGCAGAAATTCTACTGAGTGTACGGAAACTGAAATGAACGGAGCTGTTAATGACGTAAAAGCGTTAGAGTTGTGGTTCAAGAAATTACAAGGAAGAAGGTACGTCTTGACTCTTGACTCCGTGTTACCAGATCTTGCTTTTAAATAGGCAAATAATAACAAGCCTATGATAAGCTTGCATCCAAAGATGTTATCTTAGAAATAAACCATATACCAACATATTGCAACCTGCACCTGCCTACTTTATTATCACTATAAATGAGCTGAGCAAACAACAAGTCCAAAAATGCTTAAACGGATCCCTGGGAATTAAGAATTGTATGGGTTAATATTATGTAAATGATGTCTCTTACTGAAATATGTAGTAGAAAACCCATTAAAGATTTGTTATTTTAAAAAAATCACATCGTTTTATACATATTTTGGACTATGGGGAATTATTCTGATGATAAAAACTCGGTGAAACAAAAAAGCCTGCATCCCCTAATGCTGACTATTGAGTGGCTATGATTAGCATGTTTACATCCAAACAGATGGCATCTAGCGGTTCTTGTCCCAGCCGTTTGTAAGATTTTTAGTAGCTGTGGTCTACTAAAAGACTCAATGGAATCAGGGCTAAAGGGGAAAGAAAAAATAAGCAGGTCTTTAGGAAGTTTTATTCGTCCACAGGCATCTTCCCATTCTTTTTTCCTCTTCTTATCGCTAGGAAAGCAGTGAAGTCTTATATTGCTTCTCTTGTTGCCCTTCGACTGAAGATTACAACCAGAAGCCTCACAGTGAGGCATTGTATCAGTATTTTATTTTCTGAGTTGTGTTGCGGTAAAAAGTGCCAGTAGCTCACTGAGTGCAACCATTTGACATCATCGACACAAAATGTACCGTGCACATAAAATAATGGCGCCCCCCATAGTCCAAAAACGATGTTGATTTTTTTTTTTAAATAACCTACATTGTCATGGGTTTTCTACTACATATTTAAGAAACATAATTTACATTATATTAAGCTATACATGTCTTAATGCACGGGGATCCCTTTAAGAAGCATTGCTTATAATAAGTGGACATGGCAACCCTTTTAAGAGCCCGCTTTGTAAAGCAGCCTTCCAAACATAAACAAAACCGGATGGCTCTGTAGATGGTGGTTTAGGTAAAATCACAGTCTTTGGTCGCTGTAGCATTTCTTTGGTCAAAAATAGCAGATACCAAACTCACAAGACTGCATAACTTTGCTTTGGTTACAATGGTGTCGATTATTGCAATTTGAAAATGTAATTTTGCAGATATTTTCATATTTAGGTGCAGTTGTAACTTCTGAAACTGTACAGTGTGCACTTGGCCATATTGTACTGGTGTTTATGCGTATTGGTCTGTGTCATGTTGAGATGGCAAGGTAAGCAGTTGAATGCTGTCTCTTTTGAACATCTGTCATGTTGTTCAACCTTGACTTGTGTGACAATATTAAGTCCTTTCGCAGAACACCTTGATCTGCTGGCCATTGACCTTACCTTTATCTGTCCTCACTATAACATAAAATAGCCGTTGATATTGGTTACTGCAAGAATCTTCAGGGGTTGGAAAGCATGTAGAATGGGTGAATTACTTTCCATGCGTTCTTTATGCAGTTACGTAAACTTATCTGCAATGGCAAATATGTCTCATCTGTACCAAAGAGACGATCATGATACCACAGCAATGTTTTCCACCCAAGATCCTGTGCTGTTTGACTGATATGTTAAAACAACAATTTCTAACTTTTTTCCTTGGTGCAACCTATTTGTTGTAATCCTAATTTTGACAAATGGGTCAATGGAACAGTGCTAACTTTTTGTCCTGTCTATTAATGTAAGACAAGTTAAATTTATATTAAGTTAATATGAGCTAATTGTGGTAAAATAAAAAAATCATAATGAGGACCCTTGGAATATTACATAATTTGACCATTTTATGGCAAGGCATAGCTTGTTTATGTTGTGAAATATCATGTGGTGCAACTCATGTGGTTTGCAACTCAAGTGGTTTCAAAAGAAATACGATTTTTTTAAATAATTTTTAAGATGTTAACTCATGTATTTAAAGTTAAAGGAAAATTACTTTTTTATCTAATGATTACACCACAATATTTTTTTATACTTAAGATATTTCAAAGATTTTTCCAACCGCATGAAACCAATATTTTTCTTAATCATAGACACTTATATATATATATGTCACTTTCCTCCTCTGTTGTATGTGATTTCTCAGTTCTGGTGTGTGTTGTTCACAGAGAATACAGTTACTATTTCTGTAGGTTGGATTGTAATCTTGATTGTGTGTAATAATATCAAACTCTTGGCAGGGTTGAAGTCGCTATGCCGGTGCATCTCAGTCTGTTTGTTTTGACAATAGTCAGTGGTGTGTATCTTCTGTCTCGCCTGAAAACATGCAATCATTCTGAATCAAATGCAAGAAATCATTGCCACACATTGCCGTTATAAAAATATGAATTTGAGGCCTCCGGGTGTTTTAGATTGTGATCCTGTCCGGTGTTGTTTGAGTGAAGCGTCTACTAAGCATCTGCTGTGACAGTCTGCTGATCGTCTGGCACCCCTGGTGTCATGACAGATTTTGCCCCCTGTGACATTGTCCGGTTGTAACAACTTTACCTTTTTTTTTGTTCTAGTCAAAGTTTGAATGAGAGACCGGAGACGTTTTCTAGTTTTTAGTATTACAGGATGTACAAAACTACATACACTATAATGTAAAAGTTTGGCGTTGGCAAGTTTTTTTGTGAAATATTGTCACAATTCAAAATATTTTTTTAATTTTAATATATTCAAATGTAATTTATTAATTTGATTGCAAAGCTTCAGCTGTTATTTCAGTCTTCAGTGTCACACGATTCTTCAGAAATCATTCTAAATGCTTATATATTTTAAAATAGAAATTTCCTATTTTAATGTTGCATCAAAAATTCTTTTACTGATTCACTTTTATAAATATAAAGTTCAAAAGAACTGCTTATATATAAAATAGAAATGTTTAATAGCATCAAAAATGTCTTTACTGTCACTTTTGATTAATTTAATGCATCTTACATTTCACTTGACTCCAAACTTTTGAACTATAGTGTTTAATTAAAAACGACTAGTGTATATAGGCCACCTGAATGACAAATTGACTAATCAGTAATATTAAAATGTCCAGTAATATTAGACAGACTTCATGTTGGAGGAGAGAAGCAGCAGGAATTGTGAAGTTCATATTGTATTTTGTTCCATTTCCACCTCTGAAACATTGATTTCTCTCCCTCCACCTTTAAAGGGTCCAGCGGAGTTCGAAAGATGACCATGACGGAGGTAAGACTGATCTCCAGGTTTGACTACCCAGTTTGTGTTATTCACAGAACTTATTTCTTATTAGCTATTTCAATTCTAAATGTGGTGACTGCAGTTTCATTCATCATTTCCTCACTTCATTTTTCCCCCATTAAATTGTTACTGTTCTTTTTAGATTTACTGGCATTTATCTATTTGTGTCAGAATGACCTAACTGAAAGTGAAGCACATATTCAAATGCATACGCAATCAGAGGAGAGATCATAACTTACACCTGATAAGTCTTCCCACTGCATAGTGGGATAGGTCATCTTAATACGCTCCATCTGTGCTAAAATGCATGATATAATTCATTTATTTATTGACTAATAGTCAAAATTAAATTTGATATATTAAACGAAAACATTGAAATAATTAACATGTTTTTGAAATGAAAGTTGCTTTTTCCTGCTTCTGGAGAGCCACAGTTTTCTAAACTGTAAATGTGTAACTTCAGCTTGACCTGCTGTCGTGATCTGAGCAACCAGTAAATATATGGATTTAATTCTCACAAATGTCATAATTTTCTCTGTAGAGGGTTAAATAATTCTCAGTAATAGTTTTCGTTTCATCTCTAGGTAGACCTAAATTGAAAATTATGACTTGCCGTTCGATAAGTGAGTCAGAAGTCAATTATGTTCCCATTCTGGCAGATTCAGTTAACTATTTGTCAGAATAATGATGATGACATCAGGAATCTTTTGTAGATTCATTAAAAGAACGTACTCATAATTATTTGTTCTGGAATTATACCCAATTATACACCGTTTTTGCATGCAGTCAGCGATGACAATTCAGAAGCAAGATATACAAATATTTTAACGTTAGCTTTTAACGTAGTCGGATTTAGCATCAATTTTATGTTAATTCATTATTGGTGTTCATTTTTGCCATTTTAGTGACCATTGTAGAAGTGAAAAGGCATTTGATGCCATGCTGTACAGTAAATATAGTGATTTCTGAATGCTTAACATTTAGCTTTAGTCAAGAATTGATGCACAATAAGACAATATAGCACAGCCTCTTGCTTTATCGCTAAACAGATGTCAGGTTCTCACTGGTTTCTGCACTCAGAGATTCAGTGCTTCAAGCTAACATTTTCACCTTCCCTTGTTTTCTCATCTCAGTTTCTCGTCTGTTAGCCAAACACTTGTAAAATCTCAGCTTCCACAGTCTCATTTAAGTCTGTGTATTTTAGTTGCTGGACATTGGTAGAGGAATGTGAACACATGAGCCCTGCAGGCTGAAGTAAGCTTGACTTACTGTTACTGTGTTGATCAAACAGTCACGTGAGAAGGATCTTGAACAGGGCAAATATTGACACACACACACAGAGCACTCATTGTCAATTGAAGATTCACATGTATCAAGGCAGTGAGAGGATGAACAGGAATGTGTGTGACTCAAGGAAACACCTGACGAACAGAAAGTTAAACCTGGGTCTAGTTGAGGCTTCTTGAATCCCATCTATTAACATGAAACCAGATGTTTTTTCTGTTCCCCTTTTTTCCCTGTCACCCATTTGTGTCTCTGTCTCTCTAAATAGGGGCCGGGATCATCTCAGAGTATGAAGAAGACCATCGGTCACCGAGGAGTTGACCCCACAGGAGAAACAACTTACAAAAAGGTCAGCTTGCAGTCAGCTGTGTCAACTGATAACAAAGGAAGGGCAAGAGAGGGGGAACTGAGCTATCAAAAAGAGGAATAGAGCAAAGGGTGGAGTTGGAAAGGAAAAAGAGATTATAAAGACACATACTGAAATGTTGATGATGATGTAAAATTAATATCACAGTGATTTTAAGGTACTTTCTATTTGCCCATTACATTTTCTAGACAGAGATTTTTTTATAGAGTAGTTTTATGATGCATCCTTATAATAAAAGCATTACTATCTATTTCTGTCTCTTATTTAAACTTTAGTAGCAAAAACGTTTTAAAGTTGATAAGTTTGATTCCTTTTCATGAACCTACGAAACGATCTGCTTAAATCACTATGATTCAGTGATTCATAATTGCGTTAACTTGTTTTTTATATTTTATGAATTAGGAAATTATTTTTCATCTATATTACATATCTGGTAAATATTGCTGCTGATTGCTATGTATTGTTAAATTGATGTACAAAAATATTAAATATTATTTTTAATCGTTGTGTCGTTTTAGTGATAAATTGGGTGGAAAACATGTCTTTTTTGCTAGAAGGGCCATGTAAATATCACAGAAGTGGTACACAGGATGAAGGGCGATTTATCAGACACTTGACATGGTTTGAATCTGTGTTGTTAGGATATACAGTATAATTATACCTTTTATATGGCATTTCTTGAGCATTTGAAAATATGTATGACATATGTCACTTTTAAGAGTGATTTAAAAAAAATATTTTGCTAGGCATTTACATTTTTGTACATAAATTAAACATCAAATGCATTTTTTGCTTTTGTTGATTTAGTCTGGAAAACATGCTTTTATATTTTTCATTGGATTTTAGTTGTTGGCTTAAACATTTTGAATAAACACACTTTTTTAACTACATCTCCCACTCTCTAATAATGACACATTCCAGCTTTTGTTTTACTGGAAATTACAGTTTTTTATAAATGCATTATCTTCCCACACCACCTACATAACAGCCCATTTGTAGGTTATTTAAAACAACCATTGTGATACGTATCTAGTGATTCCCGTCTGTCCTCTCTGTTTGCACTTGTTTCTCACGCATTCTCTCACGTGTTACTCTTTATTTGCCTGTAGACGACCTCATCCGCCCTCAAAGGTGCCATCCAGCTGGGTATCACACACACTGTGGGCAGCCTCAGTCAGAAAGCAGAGAGAGATGTTCTCATGCAGGACTTCTATGTAGTAGAGAGCATCTTCTTCCCCAGGTGTGTACGAAAACATATCCCACCTGCGGATCTATTTCCCAGAAATACTCAACCATGCTCTATAGATACATTTGAATATTTATGGCCATTTAAGTAGATTTAAATTGGTGTGCTGACTGTTGTTAAGTTTGTCTATAAACCAAGTGAGATGTCAACCATATCAGAGTCTTTGGCCATTCAAACCTCCAATTTCAATAATGGGCAGCATGCCAGGGTTTATATAAATAAATACAATTTGACTAAAACAGAAACTCATAACCCTGTCTCTGTTTTTTCCTCCTGCAGTGAAGGAAGTAATTTGACCCCAGCGCATCACCACGGTGACTTCAGGTTCAAGACCTACGCCCCCATCGCCTTCCGATATTTCAGAGAACTCTTTGGCATTCGACCTGACGATTATCTGGTTAGCTGAACATCAGACACACTTGCATCTTGAGGTCTCGTATAATCAAGCAATAAGCCCTAAGAAGCCTTGGTTTACAGTGAGTTTAAAACAGCTAAGGGGCATTGTTAGGCACAATGTGGAGCGGGACTGCCTAAAACCCTCTTAGCGGTTATAAATTCACTTTAAACCACGTCTTCACAGGGCTTATTGCTTTTATAAAAGGTTATTCCATATAAGTTAAACCATATATTGTAAGGTTTCACAAAATAAAACAAAGCGAAATAAATGTAATGGTATTAATAAAAACATTATTCTTTCGCCAAAAAATGTAGTTCCTCGGAAACGGTTGTGGTTACAACAAAGTGTTTGCCGAGTAACACAGATGCAGAAACAAGGAGTTGTATGTTTGTAGAGTAATTTACAACAGCTTCGAATGTGGCTCAACCCGTTTAATAAAGACAGTTTATAAACTGGTTGTTTGAGAATAAACTCATTCAATAAGTTTAAAATTCTCTGTAAACCCTAGAGATGGTTGTGTGTGAAAATCCCAGTAGATCAGCAGTTTTTGAAATACTCAGACCAGCCCGTCTGGCACCAACAACCATTCCACGTTCAAAGTCACTTAAATCCCCTTTCTTCCCCATTCTGATGCTCGGTTTGAACTTCAGCAAGTCGTCTTCACCACATCTAGATGCCTAAATGCATTGAGTTGCTGTCATGTGATTGGCTGATTAGCAATTTGTGTTACCAAGCAATTGAACAGGTGTACCTAATAAAGTGGCCGGTGAGTGTATATTATGTAAACAAAAACTTTTATTTTGGATGCGATTAATCGTGATTAATTGTTTGACAGCACTAATTAAAATATAATAAATCTTTATATAAGGATTACGGTATCATGAAATATACATTAAATAATATTTCGATATGTACTGTTGAACTCAGAAAATGTTGAAGATTAAATGGATTAATCATTTTTGTGCACTCTCTATCTATACATGTTTAAGAGTCTGTAAGATATTTTTTAAAGAAATTAATACTTACATTCAGCAAGAGCAGATTTAAATTGATCAAAAGTGGCAGTGAAAATGCTGTTCTACACTAAAATTAGCAGCACAACCATTTTCAACTGTGATACTAAGAAATGTTTCTTGAGCATCAAATCAACATGTAGTATGATTTCTGAAGGATCATGTGACATTCAAGACTAGAGAAAAGTGCAAAAAAAACGATTGATCATTTAACATGTGATTTGTATTTGTTCATTCTCCTAAGGGACGCCCCTGATGTGTTTTTGTGCTTTCTTTCTGTCTGCAGTACTCTCTGTGTAATGATCCTTTGATCGAATTGTCCAACCCTGGAGCGAGTGGATCTGTATTTTATGTGACAAGCGATGATGAGTTTATTATTAAAACAGTGCAGCACAAAGAGGCAGAGTTCCTGCAGAAGCTACTGCCCGGGTACTTCATGGTGAGTTTTACTCACTCGTGTGCATGTACTTAAGATACATCTGTCTAGAATGAGTTCTATTGAGGCCCAAATTGTGTTATTCCCTTTTCTCCTCAGAATCTGAATCAGAACAAGAGAACGCTGCTCCCGAAGTTTTACGGCTTGTATTGCGTGCAGTCGGGTGGAAAGAACATCCGTATCGTTGTAATGAATAACCTGTTGCCCCGCAGTGTGCCTATGCACCTCAAATACGACATGAAGGGCTCCACGTGCAAGCGGCGTGCCTCTCCTAAAGAGAGAGAGAAGAGGGTCCCCACTTACAAAGATCTGGATTTCATCGAGGATATGCCCGAGGGCATCCAGCTAGAACCAGACAACCACAACGCCCTCTCCAAAACCATCCAGCGGGACTGCCTGGTGAGCATGCATGCTTGTGTTTGAGTGTTATTGCATGCTAGTCTGAAATGCAGAATCCACGATTAGTATGATGTTGTTTAGTGCAATGTATAGTTAATATTCACAATATACCATTAAAAAAAATTTGGTCTAAAAAGGCTGTGAATAAGAATAAATAAAAACAGTAACTTATTTAATTTAATATACTATAAAATGTAAATTATTCCTATGATGGCTACATTCTCAGCATCATTACTCCAGTCTTCAGTGTCACATGATTCTTCAGAAATCATTCTAATATGCTGATTTGCTCAAGAAACATTTCTTATTACTGCCACACTGTCACAGTTTAAAACTATTGTGCTGCTTAATATTTTTTACGGAAACTATATTTTTTTCAGGATCCTTTGATGAAAAGAAAGTTCAAAAGAACAGCATTTATTTGAAATAAAACCTTTGTAACATTGTAAATGCCTTTACTGTCACTTTTGATCAATTTAATGTGGCCTTGCTGAATAAAAGTATTAATTTATTTAAAATAAAGCAGTCTTTCTTACTGTAAACTTTTGAACGGTTCTGTGATTTTGATGATGGCTTGAATCATACGTTGCGGTGATTTTATTGCACTTTTTATTTGACCATTAAGTATGCGAAATGCATTCTTTGACCAATTTTGTGATCTCTCTTTGTTCTTTTTTTAATGTATTTAATAGTTTTATTATTAACATATAAAAGTTAAATGTTGCATGTTATTACTGTGTATATTTTTATTGGGGCATATAAATGAAAATAATCATTTTAAATTTTATTTTTTGAATTCAACATTTTGAATTTATTTGGCTGCAGTAGTTTAAAAAAAATGCATCCTGTGTCACTAGTTAATTAATAACCATTTAAACCATTTTGGGGCAAATATGTAAATATTTTTTGCTCTTTTGTCCATTGTGATCCATCTCTGTACTTGACAGCTGATGCAGAGCTTTAAGATTATGGACTACAGTCTGTTGGTGGGGATCCATAACGCAGATCAGGCATCCCGTGTGCGAGCAGGGGTAGTAGAGGGCGGGGGGTCCGAGGGGGCCGAGACGCCAGACCACTGGAGGCCACAGGCTCAGAAAGCTCTCTACAGCACCGCTATGGAGTCCATACAGGGAGAGGCCAAAGTAAAAGTAATGCTGGAAACAGAAGACCAGTAAGTCAACATCTTATTTTCTCACCCACTTATGTTTTTGTTTGATTTTCGATAGAACCATGCAGTTCATCTGTTTTCAACATATTTCTATGTATCCTATTCTGTATGCTTTAACTTTCTAACTGTTTCATCTTTCACTTATTCTATAATCTATTGTATATTTTCTTCATTTGGCTACAGTATATGGTAGTCATATTTAACACATCCGATTTCATCTTCTGTCCGTAGATGGGGAGGAATCCCTGCACGCAACAGTAAAGGAGAGAGAATACTGATTTATATTGGGATCATCGACATATTACAGTCATACAGGTGACTACTCGCAGTCAAGAGTTGAGTGTGCATGTTTACATGTTTGTGGCCATCATTAATATCTCTCCTTTTGTTCTTTTTTCAGATTTATTAAAAAAATAGAGCACTCCTGGAAGGCCTTGGTACATGATGGGGTAAGTCATAAGCTCCTCCAAGTTACTTTATTTGCTACCATATGAGATAAATAGCATTTATCTCATTTACGTTGTAGGACACGGTCTCTGTACATCGGCCTGGATTCTACGCTGAGCGATTCCAGCGTTTCATGTGCAACACGGTTTTTAGGAAAGCACGTAAGTTTAAAAAACATCAGCTTTAATTTTTCAGCGAGGGATGGTTCACCCAAAAATGAAAATTGAGTCACACTCTCATGTTGATCCAAAGACCAACACCAGTTCATCTTCCAAACACAAATGAAGATATTTTTGAGAGTCAGAAATTCCACCAACATTTTGAAGCTTCCAAAAGTTCATAAATGCATCTTAAAAGTGATCCATAACCATGATAGTTTTTTATATAATTAATGGATTTAATTTAAATATTTTTTATTCAGACATAAACATTAATCAGTGCACATTCAAAGAGCACATCAACAACCCAAAATGAATTGTACGTCATATAAAGCGACTGTGTCACTTTGGAGGACTTACTTTTATGATGTCTTTATGAACGTTTTGAACCTTAAAAGTTTTGTTGGAATGGACTTTCAATGGAGGGACAGAAATCTCTCAAAATGCCTTTACTTGTGTTTTGAAGATTATCAAAAGTCTTATGAGTTTGAAATGAGTAATTTACATTTTTCATTATTTAACCAACCTTTATGTTTTTAGACATTGAGCTTTTAATATTTTTGTAAAGTCATCATCCTATCCCTCTCTTCGTTCTCAGTGAAATCATCTCCCTCAAAGAAGAGTCGCAGTGGCTGTTCGAGTGTGGCGAGACGGCTTCCAATGGGAAGCTCTGCTTCTGCTCCCGGTGGACAGACCGTCGCTGACGCCAGACTGGTGTACCGTACTCACCTTTACCAGACCGATGCAGAAGGAGAGAGTGGTGAGTAATCATCCCTGGGTTTGAATTTTCTTCATTCTTTAAACAAGAGCTGGGACACTGCAATAAATCATCCTAACCTTATATAAAATATTAAACAACAGACGTCACTGTAAAACATTGTGAATGTATTTGATGAGGTCATAGAGATTCATTGGTTTTAAATATTCTTGTGTATGACTTTCATCTGTGATTCAGATGTACTGTGAATAGGCGTTTCTAGTGTACTTTCTTTGGAGCATAAATCAAACTATAACTCTCTGTGTGATTGCTGCTCTCAGGCATGCAGTCGGGCAGACCGGACCTGCTTTCACAAACCGATCCTTTGGCTGGAAGCTCCAGTGAGTTTGCCGCAACAAATCTGCCCAACTCCTCACCTGGCAGCACAGGAAGCACGTCATCTTCACCTCCTCAAAGGTACCTCCACACATCCTCTTAATCTGTCACTGTTTAGTTGTTTTGCCTGTTATGGCTTCCCCTTCCCTTGTATAATTATGACTGCTCATTAACAGGTCAGTAGGGGTGGAGGTGCACAAATCTGCAGTCAGTGAGCCTGACAACAGCGCCCCTCACAGGTAAAACTAAACACTCACTGAGTCTCACCAACTCTGATGATTTAACTGTTAAAGGGGCATTCTTTTTAAAGACATTAATACTATTATTTAGCATTAAATTGATCAGAACTAACAGTAAAAACTTTCACAGTGTTAAAAAGTTAACACTTAAGAATAGGGGACACTTATTCACTATTAACTACAACTTTTCCCTCCATAAACTCCTAATTTGCTGCTTATTAATAGTTAGTAAGGTAGTTGTTAAGTTTAGGTATTGGGTGGGATTAGGGATGTAGAATAAGTCATTAATATGTGCTTAATTATTACTAATAAATGGCTAATATTCTAGTAATATGCATGCTAATAAGCAACTAGTTAAGAGACCCTAAAATAAAGTGTTGCCAAAAATAATTCTTCAAATAAATGCTGCTGTAACTTTCTATTTGTTTCACAGCACATTGATAAAAATAAGAAATATTTCTTGAGCACCAAATCAGCATATTATAATAATTTCTGAAAGATCGTGTGACATTAAAATCTGGAGTGATGCTGAAAATTCAGCTTTGCATCACAGGAATACATTTAATATGAAAATAATATTAAAATGGAAAATGTTTATTTTTGATTGCAAAAATATTTTACAATTTGATTATTTTTACTCTTTTGATCAAATAAATGCAGCCTTGAACATGAACACTTTCAAAAACATGAAATTTTACCGACCCCAGAATTTGTTTAGGGTGTGTATATAATTACAAAATGTTAATATGTGGGTGAAGTAAATATGTGTAGAGGCCGTTTCTTCATCCCCCGCTCTCTTCCTCAGCACTGGAGCCGAATGCTTAGACGAGCAGTTAAGTAACGAAGATGCTGTTTCTCTCAAAGACATCATGCCAGAAACTGACATTTGATTTGTAAGTGTTAAATGAACAAATTTAAATGCGTACCTAAAATATTTTCATTCTGATCCCAAAATGTTGTTTTATTAAAGCCCAAATGCTTTCTTTTTTCCCCAGTAAGAGCAGAGCATTTAAACAAGAGATGGACACAGAAGCTCAAAAGAGATGAGCGCTGGTATGATGGGGATTTTCTCTCAATGGGAGCTTCGGAAAGAACTCCAGGTCCTCAGCACAATGACATATGTTTTAAAAGTGAGTGAGAGACCGAGAGAATGAAGGAAAGCCACTGAACGAGGAGGCTTTTTTCTCTTTCTCTTGCACAGGAAATGCTGCTAAAACCAATTTTAACAACAAAATTATTAGAAAAGGGATGTTAGTATCTCAATCACACTCTTTACTGCCTTTGTTCGCTCTTAAACATTTAAAACAGAACGAGCAGGATACACAAACTCTTTATTTTTCTCTTCCTAGCTAGTGCCGGGAGAAAAAAACACATAGTTGGCTCCGCTTTATAGTATCGTTGGAGGCTATGTTGCATAAATCTTTATTAGCATAGATCTTTATTTATATAGGCCTGTAAACCTTTTGATTCTCTCTGAACTGGTGTGACTCGGACTAATGGCTGCTAGCGCTCCAGTACACTTATCTCAAAAGGCATTATGCTGTGACGGAGTGTGTGTCAGAGATAAGCAGACAACGTCTATTTCTCAGTGGCTTCTGTATATACATATATGAAGGTTAATTTTGTTACGACTTTTTTTTTGTTGAGTAAATCTGATGAGAGCATCTCATTGGTGAGTTTTCCAGCTCTATCTGTGTTTAAGACAGCATGCGCCCTAAGAGCAACGAAAATGAGTCCCACTTTGTTAAAAAGTAAATGCATTTGAATGTTACAGATAAAATAGCTTCGTATATTCAGAATATCCCACATTCAGGGTTAGTATTTCATGGTTAGTTGCTTTACGATTGCCTTCTTTGAGGTGCCACTAAGTAGATTTAGATTTTTCTCTCATTTAATTCAGATGCTTGGTTTGCCTTTGAATCTCTATGCATCTGTCTTTTGCATTTTATTTCGTCCTCCACTACCCATAATCCTCCATACTGGACCAATCAACTGTCAAGGCTGAGAAACTGACGGACCTGCTTGCATGCAATGTTCTCTCTTTTCAATGCACATATTGCTGCCATGCCAAGGACCCCCTAATATTTGTGTACTGTGTTTGTGTATATAGTTCTGTAAATATTAATTCTGTGTTCCTGTACATTTTAAAATGCTACTGGCACAGCAGCTGTTGTCTTTTAACTAACATATTAACGAGTAGTCTGAATGATTGATGTTCCATAACGTCTTCCAATCATCTGCCTTTATGCAGCTATTGAAGGCAACGCGTTGATATAAAAGCACTCATTTCTGCTGGATACAGAAATTACATGGCCTCAAAACACTTGGACCAACATCGAAATGCTTATGAAAAATCATTTCAGATCTACCTGCTACAGATGAATTTGTCACACTATGCATGTTCACTGGCCCTTTCATAACACCTAAGCATTTTCTAGCATTATACAGGATGTAGTGTGTAGACAAGACGGAAGCAATTTGAATTTAAGAAATGTAAGCCGGATTTATATTCTTCTAACTGTTTGTACTGCCGATAGATGCAACATCTTAAGCTCGTTCATTGCTGATTTCCAACCGACAGAACGTGAAATTCTTTATAACCACGTAAATGTTATTTGGTACAGTTGTACTTTAAGTCTCACCCTGAGATTAAATCATCTAAGTGAAGAAAAAAAAGAAAGAAATGGACACTAATGGGCTTTACACATGTGAACACTTTAGTTTATAGAGGAGCTGGGAAGAAAACCGAAAGCTGCCTTTCTTTTATCGCTTCCATTTGGCTCGTAACGTTTAACAGAGGAAATGGGTTTTAATGGATCTATCGTTAGACAGGCATTACTTACGGTTTCTCTTTGGCTGAGCTGAAGTCAGGCTTGGATACCTGAGATTGACATCGCAGTCTTGAAGTATTTAGAGGAAGGGCTGACTGTAGTCTTGAACAGTATTGTGTTGTCCCATTCGGTGAACCGCAGCTCTTAAAATCATGCAGGTTTGGGACCGAAGGGATCTTTTGCAGAGGATTTGCTTTAGCAGACCTGAAGAAAATAAAGATAGAATATGCAAAGGAAGTACTCTGACAGTCTTTCACAAGTCTGCATTGAATAACTTTTCTATACAGCTTCACAGTGGATGCCGTATTTATGCATATTCAAAGTTGTGATATTTTTACATGTTTGGTAAAAATGTGTACCTGTGGACAGAAGTTATAGGGTTTGGGTTAGTGGGTATTTTTAAGTAGATTTTTATTTTGCCTTGCTCTTTTGGTTTGAAGCATTTCAGCGACTTTTTCAAGTCTTTGTCAGATGTTACAGATTAAATCATGTTACAGAACATTTTGATAATGCACCTTAATGCTGCACAAAACTAAAGTTTAATATAGAAATATTATCTACCCCACAACAAGCTAATTTCACTAAAAGCTAGATCTAAACATAGTTTGCAATTTGAAAGTGGCACTGATTTTGAAATATGTAATTTGCTATTTTACAGACATATTTTCAATTTTTTGTTACACAGCAGGTTTTGGACACTATTTCTACACTTTAATAATTTGTGAATGTCAGAAATGACCTATATTAACATGAACTCCAGAGAGCTACAGTGCATTATGAATAAGAATGCCCTGATTAAAATTTTTACATTTTATAGTCAATTTTTATCCCCTCTGTTCAAAGTTACTGGGTCTATAATGATGTTACTTTTATAAAACCTTGCACACAATGTTTCGTATTCATTTCATTTCCCAATGAGGTGCTGTTATTTGCTCTGTGTAATGCTTGATTGGAGGTTCTAAAATTCATAACTCAAAAACTGATCTTTGATCAGCTCTCAGTGGCTTAATTTCACAGTTGGCTTGTAGGGTAGTTTTCTGGAAGCTCAGAAGCTATAAAGTGTATATAGTTTTTTTTTTACTCTTCACAATTTAGGCCTCACTCTCATTTCTGCTTCTCTTTGGGGGTTTTATTATTTATTAATCTGTGTTTATGGTTACAAGACACAACAATCACTGCTTTTCTTAAACCAACACTCAGTACTGATTAATGAATCTATTATTATGGGTTAGAATGATGTTCCGCTCTCTAAACCACACAAAAACATCTTAACATCTCGACTTTAACCTCCCAAAAGTGAATCTTTTGGTCTGGAAATAATACAAATGTAATGAAAGTGAAATTGTGAATGCAATGTGAGCAGTCAAATAGAGACAGCTATTTTTCATATGCTTTGTCCAGTGTTTGTATTAACACAGTTAAACAGATATTTGCACAACAGACACATCAGTCGTGCACAATGCTGGCAACTTGGACACTAAACAGACAACCAACCTACTGCAATATGAACGTTTCTGCCAATGCATTTCAGTGATTGTATTTATTAAGAAATGTCTTGTTACTCTGCTTTTTTACTGTGTGGACCTGTATGTATTTTGAATTCTCTATGTACCGTAGATGATTGTATGTATTATGTAATCCGGCAGAAAGCAGTTTCTGTGGTCTGAGTAGTATGTATTTTATTTCGGGTCGGAGGGAAGTTGTTGACAATATAAAGCATTTTTGTATTTTATGTGTTTAGGGTATGTCCATAGACCGTTAATAGTCCTATTCATTATAAATCTGTGAAAGCTCTTCCTCAGCTTTTCTACGTGTGAATGTCTGGCGGGGTCGGAAACAATGACCGACAACCGTAAGTGCTTTGAGGTCTATATTTTTACCGGGCATGTATAAAACGTGTATATAATATGTAAATACGCAAGTCACGGAAATGCCTTTTTCTTGTGCGGTGTTTGCAGCCTGTTTCTCCTACCATCTTTCAGTGATGTGGTGATGCTGTATTTCACATTGTCTTTCTGATTTAAAAATAATAAAATATTTTCCAAACCATTGCCTTTCTCCCATATTTTTTTTATTAATAAAATAAACTTGCACTGAAATATAAGTGAAATAAAAACCTTTATGTGAAATGAATACAGGTTTTACTAAAGTTAACTGAGAAACAAAAGGAAAATTCGTTTTGAACTAGACATCATAAACTACGTTTCCCACAATTCCTACCATTCTACTTTAACCAATAATCGTTCACTTACGTGCTTACGTCACGTAGTGCGACAGAGAAATTTCAAGATGGTGCTCGAAAGTACTATGGTTTGGTAAGAAAAAATACTTTATATTCTTCAAACATCAGATATAGTTTGATAAACGTGATTTATTTGAATTATGATTCAATTATGCGGGGAATTATGTTTATAGGATGTGAGAGAAAGGTCGCGTTGAGCAAAAGGACAGCCGTGCAGTTTTCCTTAGTCACGATGGAGCATTGATCCTGTAAAACAGATTCTTTGTGTTGACATGTTATGAGAGAACACGGTAGAAAGCTTAAAGTTATGAATATCAGGTTGTCTGAGGTGTCATTTTATGAAATCAGTTTCGGTTTAAATCATAAATGGGTTTGGTCAAATTCCTTTGTGATTAATCTAGGTTTTTGTATAAAAAACTGTCAAGACAGGATTTAAAATCCTTTGTGTACTAAACTCTTTATTGTTGATGGGGTTCTCAACCTTAGTTTTACTGACTGATTCTTCTTATATTTAAATATTCAATAGAACTCTTACGTGGAGAATTAGGCTTCGTGCGATCATTTGCAGTTTCATATTTGACAAGATTGTTGAGTGTATGTTTATTATTTCTAGCGTGGACAACAGCGAGTATATGCGCAATGGAGACTTCTTACCTACCAGACTTCAGGCCCAGCAAGACGCTGTCAACATCATCTGTCACTCAAAAACTCGAACTAACCCCGAAAACAACGTGGGGCTGATCACTCTGGCCAAGTAGGATGAAGATTTCATTTAGCCTATTTGTTTTATTTACAGGTATAAATGTAACAAAATCTATAGATACAGGTGATCCACTGTGTGTGTGTTGTAGTAACTGTGAGGTCCTGACCACGCTGACCCCTGACACGGGCAGGATCCTGTCAAAGCTTCACGCTGTTCAGCCCAAAGGAGTCATCACCTTCTGTACTGGCATCAGAGTAGCACATGTGAGTCGGTTGGATCATCATTTCATAACTCATATTGAATTATCTAATGTATTTATTTCTTAATATTAGCTTTGTATGCATATGTTTATTTTTTTGCATGTCACAATTTATCATTTACAATACATGACCAGTTTTCTGCCCGCTGCCTGAGCCCTTGTGTTTAAATTGTGCTAATGCTATAAATGTTCAGCCATATATCATCTGGACATATTTTGCCATGACCTATTTGAACGTGAAATGGTAATAAATTAAACCTCAGAGGGTTATGAGAACTTCATTTTTGGACTAGTGAGGAACTGGGGATTTTAAGTTGAAGTATTGCAGTATATTTACATATGGCATTTTACTGGTTTATTTCAAAAGATCCTGGTGGGGATTTAAACCTGAATACACACAGACTCATGGGGACTCGTGTCATGGTGGGGATCTAAATTGAGGTCCCCATGGGTACAAAAGTTTATAAATCATACAGAATAAGTTTTTTTAAGGAAGTGAAAAGTGTAATGTTTCCTGTAAGGGGTATATTTAGGTGTAGGGCGATAGAAAATACGGTTTGTTCAGTATAAAAACGCCTATGAAGAGTCCCTACAAGGATAGCTGACCAGACGTGTGTGTGAAATGTTTTTAGAGAAGTGAGCATATTTCAGTTTTTGTAGTTTAAAATGTAATGTTTAATTTATTGTCTGGCTTGCCATATATATATGAATATACACACACACACACACACACACTCTAATTCCAATTATTCCATCGGTCACTGTTGCTTTTGATTAATTTATTGTGTCCTTTTTAAATCATACCTACCCCAAACATTTTAATGATAGTGTACCACCTTTTTATTTTTCAAAATTTCATATAATTTATATTGTTTAGTTATGCTTCCCATTCTCTCTGCTCACAGCTGGCATTGAAACACAGACAGGGAAAGAACCATAAGATGAGGATCATCGCCTTTGTGGGAAGCCCTGTGGAGGATCTGGAGAAAGATGCAAGTTATCTTTGTCTTAATGTATCTTGGTGTAAAAGTTGCACCATATGAGTCCATATTTACTGAAGACCAATACAATATGTTATCACCTGCTCATTTGTGCCTCCAACCTGTCTCACTCAGTTGGTGAAGATGGCAAAACGTTTGAAGAAGGAAAAAGTCAATGTTGACATCGTTAACTTTGGAGAAGAGGTAAACGTATATTGCGAGGGAATGTCGTTACTTCTCATCTTCCATGTCATTTTACATTTCGTTTTTTTCCCTTTTGCGTTATAGGAGGTCAACACGGATAAGCTGACCATGTTTGTGAACACCCTAAATGGAAAAGAGGGCGTAGGCTCTCACCTGGTAACGGTGCCTCCTGGCCCGAGCCTGGCAGATGCTCTTCTGTCCTCTCCGATCATGGCTGGTGAGGGTGGCACCATTATGGGCCTGGGGGCCAGTGACTTTGAGTTTGGAGTGGATCCCAGCGCAGACCCGGAGCTCGCTCTGGTGAGTAGCGCACAGGACAAACTTCTCGGCTAGAGATTTTCCACAGTATAAATGTCTCTGTTTTTCACATGTCTCTCTTCCAGGCTCTGCGTGTGTCGATGGAGGAGCAGAGACAGAGGCAGGAGGAGGAGGCTCGCCGGGCAGCAGTGGTTTCAGCTGGAGAGGCTGGAGTCTCTTCACCCACTGCAGATGGTGAGAGTTTAGATGATTATTGAAGACACCTAGACTAGGGTTTCCTTAAAGCAGCTGGGAGTTTGTGGATTGATATACACTACAAGGATTGAAAGAAGTCTCTTATGTTCACCAAGGCTGCGCATATTTGATCAAAAATACAGTAATATTTTGAAATATTAAAATTGAAACTATTTTAAAATGTAATTTATTCCCTGCGATGCAAAGCTGAATTTTCAGCATCATTACTGCAGTCTTCACTTCAGTGTCACGTGATTCTTCAGAAATCATTCTAATATGCTGTTATGCTCAATAAACCTTTCTTATTATTATCATTATTATGATCAATGTTTCATGGGAATTCTGTGTTTAATATGACCCGATGTCTTCTGTGCTTCTGTTAGAGTCTGAAAATGCTCTGCTGAAGATGTCGACGGCTCCTGTTCTGCCTGATTTCAGCCGCATGACGGAGGATGAACAGATCGCATACGCCCTACAGATGTCCATGCAAGGAGGAGGTCCGTCTCAATACTCTTCACAAATTCTTCTTCATTTTCTTAATTAGTTTTCTTCTCTTTTGACTTTCTTTTACAACAACAAATTGTTTTTGTGCACAGAGTTTGGTGCTTCAGAGGCCATGGATGTGGACACTGGTGCAGCAGCAGACACTGAAGCTCCAAAGGTGTGTTTCCCAGCTCTCTACTTTTAGAGAAGAGATCACAATTTAAGACTGAACACTGTCATGTTGTGGGAATAGTCAAAAGCAGCTTCATACCCATTATTCAGAAGCTAAAGTGAAACTTGATACAGCCAGCCAAAACCACATAATACAGTAACGCTGGAACTTTACATGTAATTCGATTTGCATGTACAGAAGGACATACCAGTGGTTGCAGGGCAGTTTTAGGAAAGTTATGTTTCTGTCTAAATGAAATGCTGTATGAGATCTTGCCATACTATGATAATTAGGTACTGCCTTTAATTTGTCAAGTGGTTAATTTATAATCACATACAACTATGCCCAGGTCAAGGGCATAAAAGTGCCAATTTAAACTCTGTTTGTGTGTTTTGTAGGCGGATGAGGAGGATTATGATGTGATGCAGGATCCAGACTTTTTACAGAGTGTGCTGGAGAACCTTCCCGGTGTCGACCCCAACAACGAAGCCATCCGTAATGCCATGGGCTCGCTGGCGTCCCAGAGCAAAACAAAACCACCCGAGGGCAAGAAAGATGATGAGAAGAAATAGAGGAATGAGAAGCATCTGGACGGAGGACAAAGGCAAATAAAACTGATGAAAGGTTTCCAACTGGATGATGAATAGAGATGAACACAGAATTCATATATGATAAAAAAAATCAAGAATTAGTGGTTTAACGAGTTTTGTCACAAATGTTAGAGGGGAGAACAAAAAAATACTTATATGTAATTGTGAATGAGCATCTTCATTTGTTCCTTTTAAGTAACATCTGATCTGTAACATTTGGTGAATCAAAAGAAAAAAAAGTCAGACGACGCTACTGCAAATAGTAGTGCTCACTTCAGTGTTTATTTGCTGGTTATTTCATGCCACACAACTATAATTTTCCTTGTGGTTTTTGGATAACTTCTTGTAAAGGTTTCTTTGCCGATTTTGTATCACTATTTTCAGTTCCTTTTGTAATAAAGGGCTTTGTTATGGTTAAGAGAATCTGAAGTATAGCATCTTATTACATGTTTTGTTTTAACTGCATTTACCCCTTTTTGATTTAGAATTGAGAAAATATTAAATTATTAAATTCCTCTGACTGACTGATTTTCTCATAATTGCTCAAAAACAGTCCAAATTGTTTAAGCTACATATTTAATTCTAATCAGAACAACATAAATATTACCAATGAAAAGTTTTTAAACAAAAATGTATTTTACCTGCTTAAACATTCAGATGAAAAAACAAAATCAGCACAATTAAGTCCCAAAGTATGAAATGTGAGAAAAACGCTAAATATATATTTTACAAAGTTTTTATATTTAACTTAATAGATAATTTAACAGTGTTTTTTTTTACTCCTAGTCCTAATGGTACTCTATTCATACCCAGGTCTAAAACCGTAACATATTTTAACATATGTTTATATATTTATTTATTAGTGGTGTCAAAATTAGCGTGTTAGCGCAGGCGATTATTTTTTCAGTTAAACGAGTTTAAAATATTTAACGCAGGGGCGGAGCTAGGGTTGGCCACCCCACTCAAACTGCTGTTTCTGTCACTAATTCTCTTGACAAGAAGTGCATTTCTTCAGTCGCAGAACGTCTTGACGACCACATCAAACGGGAGACATTTCAGACGCGCGCTCCAGCTTCACTTCAGCGCCAGGTGCGAGTCAAACGAGCGCGGAAACGGTACTGTGCTCGCAGCATAACTGAAATGTAAGTCAAAAACAATTGACTGAAGCCAGAGCCAATGGTGAAGTCTTTGCGCGAAGAGACCCTGCCCCATTTTGGAGGTTCTGAGGTCAGGTTTTGGAGGTTGCCAGAGATCAGCATCACAAATTGGCAAATTAAGAGGATTTAGCATTTAGAATTAATGTAGGCCTGTTACATTCTAATTATTATTAGATTACATTTAGCCTATTATTAAATTACATGAAATTATGGCCCGCGGTAATTTCATATGCGCTGTGAGGATAATAAAATAGGCTATTAGCTTACTCCTCATTGAAAAAGATTTAAAAATATATTTTTTAAAACCGGTCTATTAATTTATACAATGAATTATAGGCCTATAATTAAAATTATTATCACTGCAGTCATCAATGAAAATTCAAAGGAGCTTTATTTCAGGCACTGATTTTCAAAAACAACCCCTTTAACGCAAAATACGTTTCTTCTCATGTTTTTCACTATGAGCCACAAGAGAAATATTAAGGGAATAATTTAAGACAGTTATACCGTTATATGCATATGTTAGAGTAGATTAGTTGTCTCAGAGAGAATATGCGCCGTTAATATGCAGCATTAGCCGTCAATTTTTTTTTTTTTTTTACTTTAACTTTAACTTTCTCTATAGTGAAATGACTGACGTTCTCCATCTTGCGCAAAGTTTACGCGTTGCTTGCTTGAGTTGCTTGACCCCTCCCCCACAAAATAGTTTATAGAGGCCACATATTTTAGGCCACTTTTGTAGGTTTTTAATGTTTATTTTTTTCATTGTTAATGAGAGTGACTCAGAGAGTTAAAAAAAACAGGGGAATCATTTGGAAATCCTTGGGGGGGCTGTGCCGGGGCTAAGCAAGTTTATGATAGCCCCGTCAAGCCCCACCCTATTACCGCCACTGCCGGTGAGTGTATATAGAGAACTAAAGCATGTTTTGATTTTGTTTTGGGTTTCTACGCATTTCCCATGTCACACATTACTGTTATATAAAACAGATTTGGTGCTACATTTGATCTATAGCTAACTGATCATTAATATGTTTTAATTTTATGCGGTATTTTTCTTTAAAACAGTACTTAACAGATTCTGGGCGCCCAAAAATGGGTGAAGTGCGTTAATGCTGATGTTTTGATGGACGATGACATCCATATACCTGCATCATAAAGACAGCAGCATGCGGTGTGTGCGGAGAACCCAGTTCTCGCAGAGAAGAGTCTCTTAAGAGAGAACAAGCCGACTCAGCAAGCTGAACTCACTCATGTACCGCAGTACAGAGAGAGAGAGAGAGAGAGAGAGAGAGAGGAGGGGGCTGTGGAAACATGCTGCGCATCCATCCTCCTCCTCCTCTCATCCTCACGAGTTCAGCTACAGCAGCGACGCAGTGCAGGAGCGCAGTGCGCGCACATCCACTGTACTTACCTACAAACCAACGCAACAAGACTGAAGAATCCGGCGACAACACGCACACAATTACCCCGCGCTGCATTCTATATGTGAAGTTTCTCTGATTAATGTCTACATTTTCAACGTTTTAGAGAGGAAACCTGCAACGGAAACCTTAAATCCGTTACTGGAGTTCCCTCAAGGCGAAATTGAACACTAACACACGCGCTCGTGCGTCCGAGCACGCGACCGCTCTCACTGTCCAGCGCGTGCTGCGATAATGCGCCACTCTCACTGATGACGCGCACCAGTCTCATACTAATTTGAACGTCTTTACCTCTTCTTCGCAATTTTGATTTTAATTGTATCACCTTTTGACTTTTCTCCCTTCAGTGAGGCACTCTGAAACAGCTGCTCGAGGATGTAAGTATTTGCGCAGACTTTATATTATGCTGTTTTTGTTACAATTATAGGCCTATGAAATATAAATTAACTTGTGTTTTTTTAAACAGTTTTCCAGCTTAATTTCCCAAGAATGTAGCCTATCCTAAATTTGTTTTGATGTGTTGGGGATTTGTTGTGGAGCAGGTGTACAAGATTATGATTATAGTGAGGAGTCTCTCAGTATCAATGACGGTCATGATTAAATTTATATGATTTTACATTTTTGACAGACCAAGACATAAGCTAGACCTGATTATTGAGGCTAATAAGGTTTCTTCTTATTTAAAAAAATGAATAAATTATTATTACAATTTTTTAATGTGGCTCATATATAGCCTATACATGTGTATATGGGACAGTGAAAAACCCATATCGGTCGACCACTAATTTAGACCCCCCCCCCCCATAGTAAAGGTTATTAATAATTAATATAGTAGTTCAACTCATTGTTAAAAAGTATGGTTGGCAAAATTTGAGGTTTTACAGATTTAACTTTATTTTACATTTTAAACCCGTATTACATTAACTGATATAATGTTAATATACCAACCTATTTAAGTACTGAAATCTGTTCAATACCTCTGTAATACACTGATAACCACCAAATCACAAGCTGATCATCACAAGCCGCTCTTGCACAAGCTGAGAAGGAAAAAAACATTCACACAAACACTAACACCATCTTGGTAACACTCATGAAACTGAAATAATGCAATAAACATGAATACAGCAACATTAGATGTAACATACAACCCTAATGTACAAAACAGATAAGAAAAACTAAGACGAAGCATATACTTCAACCAAAAAACATGTAAAATGTAAGTGCAGGGAATTCTGGGAATGTCAATTAATTGGTTTTCACTGTAAATTATACATTCTTCACTTCAGTTTTTCACTTTATGTAGTAGAGGAACTTACTGTTAAACAATTAATATTTTTACTATAGCATTGTTACAGTCTTTTACCATTAAAATCATTGTCATTTTTTTTTCAGAAGCTATACTCTGTTTGACACACTGTAACTGTAACATCAAACCATAACTTGTGCACGAGTCAGCGACTTTTTTAATGTGTCATGGTTCTCTTTGGATGCTCAGGTCTGCTGCAGATGATGCCAATCCAGCAGGTGCTCCTGGAGGAGCCGGTCCTCCTGCTGCGCCTCCAAACACCACCAGCAACCGCCGACTGCAGCAGACACAAGCACAAGTGGATGAGTGTGTGTGTGTGTGTGTGTTTGTGTGTAAAGAGTTCATAGACCAAACAATGAAAGCATTATATATGCACAGGACAGCATGTAAATGGGTTGTGCAGTTTGCCTCGTACAGCATTTCGAATAACCAAAATACAAATCAATGCTATTGCAACGCAAGTATTCAGTGTCGTCCTTTCTTGTCTCATGTCTTCCTGTGGTTGTGGTCTGCAGGTGGTGGATATCATGCGTGTGAATGTGGATAAGGTTCTGGAGAGAGACCAGAAGCTCTCTGAGCTGGACGACAGGGCAGATGCTCTACAGGCCGGGGCGTCACAGTTCGAAAGCTGTGCTGCCAAACTGAAGAACAAATACTGGTGGAAGAATTGCAAGGTGAGTCATTGTGACTGCATGAAACCAGCTCAGCGCTAATACAGGATATTACTTATTACTTCATCATTTTAATTAATAATTACGTGAGGGGATTTACAGTGAGCAAAAAATGAGATAGAACACAAAATTGAACAGGAAATTATATGATGTGCTCAAGTGTTTTCCTTGTTACAGCTAAAACAAAACAAAAAATGCTGAAATGAAATGTAAATATAAATAGATAAAAAAGTACACTTAAAAACTATATGTAATAATTAAGCTTAAGTTGATGTACTAAAATACTAAAACTATAGAAATATTTAAAGAAAAATAAAGCACATAGAATGGCAGCACATAACAACTGAAAATAAAAACTGATTCAAAATATTAATAAATGCTATAAAAGTGTATGAGTAATACTAAATGAACACTTATGTACTCATATAGTGTGAATGAACTAACATACAGTAAATAGGTCAGTGCTCATTGCTCATGCTATGCTCAGTGATTTTGTTCTGTACAGCTGTAAGTGTTAATTAGTTAATTAGTGTAAACTGGAGCCTCTGGGTTTTGATAATCACCTAGTTGCAGAGAAACATGGGAAATATCAGTACTGTTTTTTTTAAATGTGCTTTGAGATGAAAAAGTGGGCTGTCAAAAATGATGTAAGTCAGTGGTTCCCAATCCTGATGCTGGAGAACCCTCAACAGTGCATGCAGTGTTGCCAGATTGGATGGAAAATTACTAGCCCAAAAGCTCACCAAAAACCACCCGCTCCAACAAAAAAAGCCCAAAACATCAAAATTATGTGATAGAATATTATTGCCATGTCAATCAATGTTGATAAGAACCATTTTTAACTCCTTAAAACAAAGTAATGTAAAAATAGATCAGTTTCCTAGGAAAATTGATCAAATCAGGGCAAGTATATTAAAGAGAATGACTAAATTGTGCAAGCAGACACTGTCAAAAGGGCAATCAAGAAATTAACCGATACTCTCGAAAAATCTCATGCATAATTTTCAGTGTCAACAGTCAGAATAAGCCAATTTAAATACAAAAAGCGCCCAGTATAAGTGATCAGTAATTTGCAGGTATTCATCACTAAACACCAATGATATATGGGTACATGTGGGTACAGTCAGTTCAAAACTGTTGCAACAGAGGTGGAAATATAATTTTAAGTACATTAATTACGTTTCCATCTTTGTTTCCACAGTTTGGAAGTGCCTTTTTCTCTTCTAAAGAAGGGGGTGTCCCAGTACTTTTGTCCATATAATGAATGTACAAGTCATTGGTGTTTGGTGATGAGTTTTTGGCTCAAGGTCTGCATTTAAAGTCACACCAGAGGTGTTCAGCTGGGATTAGGACTTGGCTTTCTGCAGACCAGTCAAGTTCTTCCACACTGACTGAATCATCATTTCTCTTTGATCCTTGTCTTATACACAGAGACACTGTCATGTTAGAATAGAAAAGGGTCCTGTCCAAACTGTTGCTATAAAATTAGAAGCACACAATTCCCTAGAATATCATTATATGCTTAAACATTAAGATTTGTACTCATGGAAATTACTAAAGTAGTCAAACCTTTCATTAAAAGGGGGTGACCCAATACTTTTGGCAATATAGTGTATTTATATACTTATTAATGAATTATTATGCTTTCATCTACCAATAGGTGTCTCCGTTTTCACATATATTTAACATATTTACCATATTTAAATATGCAATAAGTCTGGAATTGGCAGACCTTGCATGTACACTGTAGAAAAAAATCTGTAGTTTTTACAAAATAATTCTGGCAGCTGTGGTTGCCAGAATCATTTTGTAAAAACTGTAAACTCATTTACAGAACAAAACTGTAAAACGGTATAAAACTGTAATTTACAAACAAGGATATCTGAATGTAAACCACTAAATTCAACAACACACACTGCTATTAAAATCTGTTTTTCTTAACATACTGACAACCACCATAATAATGCAGGTGGTAAAATAGAAAGCCACATGAAGAATCAAAACTCATCACAAGTAGCTTCGCCACAAGCAGAAGTATATACTGATATATATCGTTCACGCAAACACAAAACACCATCATGGTAAACCACATGATACTTAATGCAATAAACTTCCATTAAACAACAGAAGATGTAACATAAAGCACAAATGTACATAACTGATAACAAAAACTATTAAAAACATGATTATTTAAACAAAATGTGGAGTGTCACGCAGGGAATTCTGGGAATAGCAGTTAACAGTTTTTGACTGTAAATTATACATTGATCTGTTATTTTTACTTCTAAAAACTGTAAAATTAACATTCATTTACTGTAAAATTACATGAAATGTCTGGTTAGATCTTTTACTGTTTTTCCCTGTATATAGTATGGTAACATACTGTTAGCCTATTCACATTTTTTCAAAGTTTTACACTTGTTTTTTACAGGCCCAAATTTTATAATGAAAAAATATAGTAATAGATCAGCTTCCCAGGAGAATTGATAAAATCAGGGCAAATTCATTAAAGAGAATGACCAAATATGACTAAAATATGCAGGCAGACTCTGTGAAAATGGCAAAAAAAATAACCAATACCCTCAAAAAACGCATGCATCATTTTCAATATCAACAGTAAGAATAAGCCAATTTAAATGTGCCCAATTTTACTCATACTGCTCATACTCCCACTTGATTTTTTATGATTACATTTATAAACAATCATACTTATCATTTTAGCCAGGCATCTGATAAAATGAGCAAATTCCATAATCCTGTAGTTATATATACAGTATGGTTTGTTATTTTTCTTAATTTACATTTTGAGGATTTGTTAGCATATTCTTGGATAATATGATGACTCCTGATACTCAAGATGTTGGATCATTTGTTTTGCTCGCTGGATATCCTTCTTGTAATGTATATTGAATGATAAATTGTGATTTTTAACAATTTTTCTCCTTGTTTTCCTCCCTCAGATGATGATTATTATGGGTGTCATTGGAGTCCTCTTCGTTGGAATCATTTTCTGTGAGTTTTCAATCCTTTAAACGGCTGCTTCGAAGCATTTGTTGTTACATTCAGAGCACATTATCACCAGACAACTTTGACATTATCTCCTATTATCTAATTACACTAGGTTACACGTCAGTTAGTTATAAATGTTACAAAGGCAGTTATATATTATTATATTGTATTATAAAATAATTATAAAGGTACATTTACCTTTAACATTTGTAATAGTTTGAGCTGAAATTCTGATGATATTTCTACATTTGTATGGATATTTTAAAAGGCATCAGTGTTGTTGCTCACACCAGCCTTCTATGTGAGTTTGTGTGTTTAGAGGCCAGACTGGACCAGCACCGCACACGCTCAATAATTCATCATTACACTCATTACAGTCAATTATTCATTAAGAGCAGTGGTGTGCAGCAGTGCAGTATGAGGTAAAGAAACACATTTTGCAGTGGACCTTCGTCACACTCTTCCTTTTATCTTTCCTTATCTAGTGTATTTCTTCTCTTGAGCCGATCCACCTGCAACGAACGAGAAAATGAATGAGTGAATGAAGAAAACAATCATGAGTTCTGCCCATTTTCCACATCCTTCTCGCATCAATCTCGAAGGTCTCTCTGTTTAGTCATTTTGCATTCTCTTCTAGCAGAATAACAGAATAAGCACATTTCAGTCTCTCTCTCTCTCTCTCTCTCTCTCTCTCTCTCTCTCTCTCTCTCTCTCTCTCTCTCTCTCTCTCTCTCTCTCTCTCTCTCTCTCTCTCTCTCTCTCTCTCTCTCTCTCTCTCTCAGAATCTCCTGCATTATTTAAATGTTCTGCAGATATTCATACATGACTGCACAGAGAGGGCAGAAGAAAAACAGACTGAGAATAAAAAACTGTGGTGACTGTCTTGTGAAACAACATCGGGAGATGAAAAAGGAGAGAGAGAGTGCGAATTCTTTTGTAAGAAAATAATACTTTTATTAATCAAGCATGCATTAATTTGATCAATAGTGATGTGTCAGACATTCATAATGATTAGAAAGATTTCTCATTTTTAAGCATGGTTTCGACAAAAACATTATGAAAGACTTTTCTTGAAGTTTCTTGAGCACCGAATCAGCATATTAAAATGATTTCTGAAGGATCACATCACACTGAAGACTGAAGTAATGATGCTGAAAATTCAGCTTTGATATAACAGCAAGAAATTACATCTTATGATATGTGACCCTCTGTGAAATCCAGGCTAAAGTCTCAATCTAATTATGAGATAGCAAGCATCAAAGTTTGATTTCTACCATATATTTCACTATAATTTCAAACTTTGACATGACCTTATATTAAAGATATAAAGGTTACATTTTCACAGAATGTTCTTTACCATATGAAGGATGATTTTTGGTAGAAAACAGCAATTCACAGAGAGGGTCACATATATTAAAACAGGAAACAGTTATTTTGCATTGTAATAATATCTTACAATATTACAGTTTTTACTGTATTTTTGATCAAATTAATGCTAAGAAAAAAGGGTCACATGATCCTTCAGAAATAAGTGTCATAATGCTGATCTGCTGCTCAAATTAAACTTTTGATGACTGCTTAAAACTCAGGTTTGACCATTAATTGCTTTTTAATTAGAGATTGAAATCGATTAAAATTGAATACAGTTAAATTGTAATAATATTTCACAATATTACTGTTTTTTGATCGTATTAATGCAGCCTTGGTGAGCATAAGAGAACTTTTGAACGGTAGTGTATGTGAGAGAGAAACAGAGGAGTAGTAAAGTCTTTTGGAGAACTTTTATAAATTGATACGGACATAATCTATGCCTCTTAACCCATTATCACTTCTGCTGTCACCGAGACCAGATTCACACCATCCACTGATTTGTATTCTGTATGTGAATGTGTACTTAAGATTCAGGCATTTCCAGAAGAACAGCACAAATACACCGATCAGTTATGAGAATAGCGGTGTTTTTCTACTGTATAGGTGCACAGGTTATGAAAACAAACAGCAAAAATACATCCTGAAACTGTAATAAAGGGGAAAAGTGAGAACTTGTACACGTAGAAAGCATAAAAGGTGTCAAGAATAAGAAATGAATTTGTTTCTTTTGACTTGCATGGCAGAATAATCCCACTGTTCAACTGTTTTATGTGTGATATGTTTATTTATTACTATTAACTGCCTGTTATAAGCCTCATTGACCTGTTCTGTGGGAAAACCTCATCTGGGAACAAGATGTGAATGCTACAAGCCTGCCAAAATGTACTGAAGCGTACAGAAATTCACAGATAATCAATGCAAAGAGAGCATAAACAATAATCTATACTGCCATGCAATTTACAACGGTCGGTTTTCACATTCCTTTGTCAGCACAGACTTTTATATTTGTTCTGTTGTTGGAGAATTTAGACATGTCTATTTTTCTCTTGTACGATCAAGTGAGACAAACTATTATGTGTATAAAAATTAATGAAAGCATATACCATAACAGAGGGGTAATGACATTAGCTGCCATTGTTAGATTTGAATAGCATAAACAGCATGCTCCTGATACTTTAATGATGCCAATAAAACCATTGACAAAACCTTTTCTGTTGTTTTTATTTCACAAAAACAAGGAAAATGTACAACACCTAATAGATTAGAACATCAGGTAAAATAGAATTCATTTTACATTTATAGAATAATTTAAGCAAGGAATTGATTTGACATTTAACTTCTTTTAAACAAATGTACCACGACTGAATGAAAATAAACCCACGTGAAGACAGATGAAGTAAAAAACGTAAAATGGCTCCTTCCAAGAATTCACGCAGAAGACTGGTCCTCAATTCTCTTAAAAGACAAAAAATGATCATGCAATAATCAATAATACATCTAACATTGTCCCTTCACTATCTTTTGGTCTTATATAGTAAATTCAACTGTTACATTTTTATTTTTTTTCCTGAAAGTATGATCACCATAACTGCATTTATTACAGCAAAAATAAAGAAATTAATTATATTGTAAAATATTATTACAATTTTTGATTGATTTAAGATCATTTAGGTCATGATTGAGATTGATTTTGTATTTTAATATATTGTAAAAGGTAATTTATTCCCGTGATGGAAAATACGTTTTAGCAGTCCAGATTTCAGTGTCCTTCAGAAATCTATCTAAAAAGCTGATTTGCTGCTAGAAAAAAAAACATTTCTTATCATTGTCAATGTTAAAAACTGTTTTGCTGCTAGATATTTTGGTCAAAGGTGATTTTTTTTTTGATAAAGTTTGAAAAGAACAAAAAAAAACCTCTCCAATATTTTGAATGTGGACTGCAAAACCGAGTTCACCCACTAGTTCAATCCTACATACAGCACCTTTTTTGTATCATTGTAAAAACCTGCACTGTCATGCTTCACTGTCACAATTTAAAGCATCCTTGCTGAATAAAAGTCTTAATTTCTATATAAATGAATGCAAGTATAGTTAGTATTCTATGTAGTTACATGTTTTTAAAAAACTGAACTCACCTGCACCTTTGAATGCTTGATACAAAAACATCACCGATATCGCCAACATCAAGACTACTGTCCAGAAGGCCATTGCTGTTTAATTAAAAAAAGCATTTTTTTGCAACAGACTTCATGAATATTTACATTGAACAGATTTACTGATACTACATCAAATTATTGTGCACATGCAAATAACTATTAGTTTGCTTTGTGATAAATATTACATTTACATAAATCATATTTGTGAAAACATCATGGGTAACTTAACACAACATATCTCTTACGTGGCTCAGGTTCGTCCACAGTCAGAGTGGCATCACTTGGTGTTTCCAGGGTGGAGTGAGACACCCTACAGGTGATAACGGTCCCGGGTGGGGTTTTGTCGGGTTGTAGGGTGATGTGAGAGGAGAGGGAGTATGTTCCATCACTGTGCTGCCGGTGACTGGAGAGGGAGGATTCTTTTGTCAAAGAGACAGGCTCTTCTTCAGAGGGCGCCTGGGAAAACCACTCCACCTACAGGAGCACAGGGCTGTCAGGACACAAGCCAAGAGCCCGACTCCAAAACAACATCAAAATATGGTTTGGTACTTCTTCTGAAAGCGAACAGACCTGCACATCCAGAGGATAGTAGCGATGACAATGGCAGCTCAGTTTCAGGGGTGTCGTTTCCTGAAATGTCAGTTTCTCCTCAGACAGTGTGATACGAGGAGGTTCTGGGTAAAGACATGGGGTGGAATATTTGACTAATTTCCTTTAAATTAAATTAAAGGATTTATGGATGTGAACAATTTATGGGTTTCTTCAACTTTGAGCAATTACTGTATGTCCCATGTGTGGATTTTTATTAAAACGGACATATTTAAATTTATATGAAGTTATATGAAGCTCAAGGCATTAGAAACTTTGGTAACACTTTAGCACAGGGAACAATTCTCGTTAACTAGTTGCCTAGTTAACTAGTTATTAATTAGCATCCATATTTCTAGCATGGCTGTTTATTAGTACTTATAAAGCACATATTCTGCATGACCATATTCCTAATCAATGCCTAAATTAATCAACTACCTTACTAACTATTAATAATAATAATAATATTAATAATATTAGTAATTAGAAGTTTATTGAGGCAAATGTCCTTGTTAGTTAATAGTTAGTTAATAGCGAGAACAGGACCTTAAAATAAAGTGTGATCCAAACTTTTTATCATGCCTTGACCATTTATTTTTTCTAATTTTCATATTACTTTTATATGTAGATTTCATTGTTTTACCCTTGTCCCAGCTCCACACACTCAAAATGAAACTATGGAAATCCATAATAAAGTAGGAATGGGAAACTATGTTTAAAACTATAATAATGTAAACAAAGAATTAAGTAATTTAAATTTAGAAATGTAAATATTTAATCAAAAATATAACTATTTTAATATTTTTCTCGAAAGTGTACTTGTTTACAAAGTTACGATGCACCTAAAGTGACAGTAAAAAAATATAAAAAATATATATCGAAATTTTGCGTTCTTTCGCCGTTTTGCAAGCAAATACAGTGCAAAAACGAAAAAGCATTAAATATTTTTTCCTCTTATCTCACCATGTCCTTTTAGGGGCTCTGTAATAAGGTGATGATGAAAATAAGACACAAAATCAAAGTTAATGCAAATTATGAAAAATGTATCAAAATGAACATATGTATCAAAATAATGAAATGTGAATTTTCCACCACAGAATGCTTTGTTACTCAATCATTTAAGATATGGTGGAAATAATAATATGGTGGGACTTTTAATGACTTTTAGGAGGAAAATGCAGAGTTCTCCTTTGATGTATGTCCCCTACTGTTACTTAATAGATTAAAGAAACTAATGAGAGTATTTTAAGAGTCTATTTTCTAAAAAGTGTCCATTGCTGAAGAAACATCTTTATATAGAATATTAAAGGACATTTTGACCCTTCTCAGTATATCCTAATAAAAGACTCACGTGTGATGTGCAGCTGCACAATCTGTTGAGTCTGAAACTCCCCAGAGCCGACAGTACAGATGTATGTGCCCTCATCTGAGACCTTTAACCTCCTCAGAGTCAGAGACGCATTACCGTCCCTCACCAGAAGATCTGCTTCAGCGCTTGTGCCTTCCCGGTCCACAAATACTGTGGTGTACAGTAATAGTGTGAGATTTAGCATCCAAACAGGTTTTCCTATAAATATGAAGATTTCTCACTTACAATCTTGTCCCACGTCTGCCTCTGTTTCCCTCGCTTTCATGTCAAGTATTTTACGGCCATTTCCTCTGTGTTGTATGCGCCACTCAAGTGCCACATCCTGCCCAGGGACGGAGTTCTTCTGTCTGAAGCCACAGTCTAACCGCACATCACCCCCGATTAGAGCCACGGTGGATGGGACACGCGAAAACACCACAAACACGACTGAGATAAGAAAGAGTGAAGGAAAGGAGGGAAATGGTAAACATTTAATTACTTGCACAAATAATGCAAAAAGTAAGATTAGTTAAAGAAATGATGACTAGTGATCAGCGAAACGAAGATTTGATTTGCAAACTGATTCAATTGTATGTTTAATTTGTTTTCTTTTATTAACACAAATGTTTTGTTAAAGGACACAAATGTTTTGTCAGACAACTCAAATGTTTTGTTAGAGAACACGTTTTGTGAGAGAACGCAAATGTTTTGTTAAAGGACTCAAATGTTTTGTCAGAGAACCTAAATGTTTTATTTGAGAGATTACTTTTTCAAGAGAACACAGGGTTTCTCAGAGAAGTATAATATTTTTGTAAGAGTGCAAATGTTTTACAAGAAAGCACAACGTTTCTTGGGGGGGAATGCACTATTTTGCGAGAGAACACAAATGTTTTGGGAGCGTACACAAAGTTCCATAATAGATAGATAGATAGATAGATAGATAGATAGATAGATAAAATATTATAACATTACCCTCTGTCTGCAATGTTCCTGATTGGCTGAGAGGCAGGTTCAGTTTACTCTGCATGAGTGGTTGCGTCTCAGATTGTGTTGTCTCACTGTGAAGGGTCTGCAGCACCAGAGAGAGGCTGATGCCGCCACCTTCCAGCTGAACTGAGCCCATAAAATGAGCAGGGAGGGAATCCAGCTCAGCACCGCGAGGAACATAACGGCTGATCTCACAAACCACTTCCTGTTCATTGCAATCAGCATGAAGAAGCAAGTCTGCATTAGGAATCTGAATAGATGGTACTGTGGGGTGAGAAACAACAGAGAAAGAAAGAGTTTCTGTATTTAATGTAGACATTCAATTGCTGACTTTAGGTTCAGTGCACTTACACGTCAACTCAAAGATGAGATCGTCAGCGTTAGGGGTCTCAGGGGGGTTATACGGGGTCACGAGCTCTGGAGACAGACCATCATTTCCAACAAGATCCTTGAAGACCAGAGTGGAGGGAGTGCGCTTGAACATCGCCCCGCCCATCATGTCTCCCATCCCGCCCCCTTCCTCGATCAGAGAGCAGGACAGGACCACATCTGCTCCCTCCAGCCCTGTGACGAGAGAACATTCACTCAAACAGCAGGGGACGCCAAATCCACCAAAACCAGACTACAGAAAATAAAACCGAAAGCAAAAAGACCATTCTGACCCATCACTCGATTTTAACATAGTGAAAAATACAATTGTTATTATATAAATGAATATAAAATCTGCATATGCAAATATATGCAAGCAAGTCGCCTGAAAACAAGTATAGGAGCACGAATAAATATCGAAAACTCACCATAGACCAAAGAAAGGAAGACGAGGATTGTCAACATCACCGAACAGCTGCCTGATAAAGATTGCTAATGATTAAAGATGTCGCTAATAACAGTAGGCCTATGTGTATATATGATTAGCCTACATTAAATGAGGAAAAACGCATTTTAGGACAAGCTCTCTGCTAGGCTAACATCGAAACTCGAATCGCGATACATTCAATATACTTTCACTTTTGTTAAGAGTTCTTCCTTATCGACAAATTCAAAATAAGAGCGACGTTTTCCGTTTGGTAGCGATAGAAAATGTGGTGCTTTTTGTTTAATATTATTTGTTATTTTTATGAGAGACATTTTGTCCATATCCATATTAAAGGCTGGTCGATTCCTTGCAGGAAGATACATCGTGTTAACCCTTAAGAAAATGAACCATGGTTTTGCCACCATTGATATTTGTAGTAATACTGTGATTATACAAATGCTAATTACTACACCAAAAAAAAATGGATACTACAATTTTATTATAGCCATATCAATAAGTTAGTTTTCGTAAGGGAAGGTACAAAGTGTAATATGATAACACATTTATACATTTTAAAACAAAACTATATTTGTGCAGGGTTAATTGCCCATTTTTACAACAACAACTGTAGCTTAATCATTAACTCATCGATCTTCCTGGTCAGATTAATGTGTCAAAATAAATAAATAAAGATACAGATTCGCCAGGACTCAAAAAGATGAAGCTGACAGTGTTTGCTGTTGTGTTTGGGAGTTGCATAGAACTACTCAAACTCTGGGTCAAGTTATATGACCCGTTTCTCAGAAAACACCAGAAACCACGTTTGAGCACTTGTCAGATGCAGCTTAAATGTTTTAATATTCATATGGTTTCTGATTGGGAACACTAACACAACACTGCAACAGCAATCAGAGTGAATCAGCAGTTATGAGACTCAAAGCCAGTAAATCCCCCTAAGGGCTAAAGACTGAACCTTCTTATGCATAGACTGGGATGGAGACACCTGTGCCTGCTTAATTATACACACACCTAAAGCCTGGGAAACAAATCGTCAGAGGGTGTGTTTGCATATTAAAATGTGAAATCAATTGTTGTTTTAAATTCGGTTCTCTGAAAATCAGAGACAGGGGATCATTAAAATAAAACTGCTTTTTAGCAAAAGCAGGGACATGAAGAGTTAATGAACCTAATGAAGAGTTCAGATGCAAAAGCCTTTAAGTGCCTTCTGAAATGTTCTTCTAAAATGACCATTTTTACCAGGCTCCTATATTAATGTTTAGTTATTTCACTTTAATTGCATAGAAAATGACCTATCCATTTCCATTAGAATACTTTTCTGAACCTAAACATAGGAGCCTGATAAAAAAATGCTTATTTTAGATGAAAATTTCAGATGGCTCTTAGAGGCGTTTGTATCAGAACTCTTCATATACACATTTCATGCAAATTAAAAAAAATATTTACTGTCGCTTTTGATAAATTTAATAAATGTCTTAAAAAAGAAAATATCTTACTGATAATTTTGGAATAGTAGTGTGCATATATTGGATTATAGTTAGTGTGAAGGTTGAACATCCGGTTTTCCTCTTGCTGCAGGTTTTCAGGTCTAAAACTTTAACTGTTAGTCAACAGTTTCCCAAATGAATGCATGTGAACAGAATATTCTGTGGACTTTGTTTATTCAACTGATAAAATAAAACCATAAAAAAATATTTACAAGGTGTTTTTCTTTTTTTATAAAGACATCAAAACTTCAAGATACAACACAATGAGGAAAATGTGTAAACTATACATTCATGTAACACAAACGGTAAAGAGTACAGTGTAGCATTTGGGGCATTTATCAATGTATGCTATTTGTTGTGCATATTAAAACACAATGTCTTCATAGAATAAGAGTATCTATATAGATCTCTTACATTCAAATATTATGCAAGAACTGATAAAGGAAAGTTCGTAGCCCCGCACATGACATGCAGAAAAAAAAAAAGTAGGCTAAATCATGTGACCGATTTACTATTTCGTTCTCTCGATTTATACATTTATAAATCGTGGAAATGAATTAGTAAATCGTGCGCACGATTCAGTAGTCCCTCACTGCAGAACACAAGATCCAGGGGGCGTGGTTGGATCCACATCTACGGGGTGGAGATGGTAGGTTTAGGGGTGGGGATGGGTGGGTGGGTTTAGGGATCAGGGGGTGGAGATGGTAGGTTTAGGGGTGGGTATGGGTGGGTGGGTTTAGGGATCAGGGGGTGGAGATGGTAGGTTTAGGGGTGGAGATGGGTGGCTGGGTTTAGGGATCAGGGGGGTGGAGATGGTTGGTTTAGGGGTGGATGGGTGGGTGGGTGGGTTTAGGATCAGGGGGTGGAGATGGTAGGTTTAGGGGTGGGATGGGTGGCTGGGTTTAGGGATCGGGGTGGATGGGGGGTTAGGTTTAGGGATCAGGGGGTGGAGATGGGGGGGTGGAGATGGTAGGTTTAGGGGTGGGGATGGGTGGGTTTAGGGATCAGGGGGTGGAGATGGTAGGTTTAGGGGTGGGGATGGGTGGGTTTAGGGATCAGGGGGTGGAGATGGTAGGGGTGGGTTAGGGTCATAGGGTCAGGGGTGGAGATGGTAGGTTTAGGGGTGGGGATGGGTGGGTGGGTTTAGGGATCAGGGGGTGGAGATGGTAGGTTTAGGGGTGGGGAGGTGGGTGGGGTGGGATGGTAGGTTTAGGTATGGGGGGGAGATGGTACGTTTAGGGGTGGGGGTGGGTTTAGGGATCAGGGGGTGGAGATGGTACGTTTAGGGGTGGGTTTAGGGATCAGGGGGTGGAGATGGTACGTTTAGGGGTGGGTTTAGGGATCAGGGGTGGAGATGGTACGTTTAGGGGTGGGTGGGTGGGTTTAGGGATCAGGGGGTGGAGATGGTAGGTTTAGGGGTGGGTGGGGGTTTAGGGATCAGGGGGGGATGGTAGGTTTAGGGTGGGTATGGGTGGGTTTAGGGATCAGGGGGTGGAGATGGTAGGTTTAGGGGTGGGGATGGGTGGGTTTAGGGATCAGGGGGTGGAGATGGTAGGTTTAGGGGTGGGGATGGGTGGGTTTAGGGATCAGGGGGTGGAGATGGTAGGTTTAGGGGTGGGGATGGTAGGTTTAGGGGTGGGTATGGGTGGGTTTAGGGGGGGTGGAGACAGGTAGGTTTAAGTGAATGTAAGGTCGGAGGAGTTGGATCTAGATCCAAGAACGTCGGAGGTGCCCCGATTGTTAAGCATAAATATTCAACTCCGAGGATAAACACGGGTATGATCTGCAGATTATCACGTGAAACTAAACAATATCCAATCAGAAAGAGAGCTGACAGAAGACGGAAGCATAACAAATGCATTTGGACACTATCATCGCAATTTCTTCCTGCCATTACCAAAGACTGGGACTTTAAAGCCTTAAATCTTATTCTTTGAATAATTTGTAATTATTTATTCTTGTTTAAGGAAATGTAATTTTCTTATTACTTTTACTTTATTTAATTTTATTTATGTATTTTTTTATTATTATTTTATTTGATGTAATTTATATGTTATTGCCCTTGTATGTTCTTTGTTCTAAAATTGCAGTAAAAAAAAAAATCTTGTTTATTCTCAAGTCTCCAGAGATTTTGCGAGGTTTCCCGTGTTCACAGTCAGGACTCTGATTGAAAATCTGTTGTGTGTGGTGTGCTGTCTTTGTCACATCACGGCACACACACACAGGAGCAAAACGGTTAAATCTAGGATTTTTTTGTCCTCATGTTTGTGGTCTCTCACATTTTGAAGATCTTATAGTGTGTACCCAGCATTAGTAAATCGTGCGCACGATTTATAATTTTTTTCTTGCATGTCATGTGCGGGGCTCTGTAGGAAAGGACTGAATGAATGCAAAAATCTGGTACTTTTTTAGGGCTTCACACTATTGTCCTCAAGGGGGAGACAGCACATCAAAGAAAAAAAGCCATTAAACGTGACTGGCATATTATAGTGCTTTGGAAGAGCATTTTAGGTGTTGTTCAGACTGTCAATCATAAAGTTGATTTAAACTGTACAAGCAGGTCCACTTAAGTGCATTCCCAAGTCAGCGACTTCTGAAAGCGTTTTCCTCTTCTAATACAGAGCTCATAAGAACCAAAGAGATGCACAGAATGAATGAATGGTGTGCTGCTTCAGGGTAACAAAAGGTCTCCCGGTAGAAGTGTGTTATTGTGGCAATAACATTTAAATTTCAGTAAGAGTCACCCGGAAACAGTCAGCTTGATTGTCAATGGAAAGGATGAATGTGTCCTCGTTGCAGTAGTGCTCAATAATGTTGTCATCCATGTTGACCAGAATACTAGTGGTTGAATGAAAATGAAATTTGAATCCAAAATAATTTAATAATAATCACTATATATACTGTATAGTCTTTTTAGCACCGTTTACTCACCCTTTCTTGCTTTTCTTGTAGATTTTAGTCATTTTCTCCACAGGAACAGAATATTTGCCTGATATCTTTGAAGAAAAAAAACAGCAGCTTAAACAGAAAATCTTCAGACAAGCCTCTGTGAATGGCAGCTTATTTCCGACTGTTGTTGTATTCCATGGAAAGTAATCTGATCTGCTACTTAATGCAGTGTAAAGCCTATTCACTCCTGTCCGTTAAGAATCAAAGTGTACATGCCATGCGCTGTACTGCGTGACACTGTACTTACTGCCTCAAGCAAACTTTTCAGTGTTGGGGACCTTAGCATCAGTGCATCAAAAACCTCATCCGTTTCTCTTCTTACGTACAGCAGGACTGCAGGAAAATATAAGAATGAATACAGAAGATTGGGACATATTCTATTGACTTGTAGATTTCACACGTGTGCAGTAAATCATACCTCTCCTTTCCTCTCTGCTGTATTTGGCGGGTGGAGAAATATCATCCTCGGATGACCGGAATTGTCTTTTCATGGCCACACTGCATGAGAAACAAGTTTATGATTATGATAATGCCTTTCAATGCTACAGTTATACTGTAAGAAACAGATGCAAAGCATATGAAACACACTGGATTGATTCCATACTTGTCTGATGCTTGCTGGATTTTTATGAATGAATGAATACAAATAGACATTTACCATACTGAATATACAATTAAATTAACAAAAAGACAATTCAAAAATTGCCTAATTATTTTCATGTTATGGTCAAAAGCCAATAAACGGCTCATAATAAAACTTTACATTATTTTGTCTAAATAAATTACAATAAAACGCTAAAGAGCTAAAACCAGTCATTAAGCAAACTTAGGCTTCACAACATTATAATGTATATTATTAAAATTGATATTCTTGTTGAAATTGGCTAAAGATTAAACCCTAAAAATTGCTATTACATACAGTTTTTAAGTTACATTTAATTTAAGTGAGTCTTGGGTGATGGCAAATGTAAACTTAAAATAAAAATAGGGAAAATAGACAGTTATTAAATACTGGCCAATTACTGTCCACTGATACTGAGCACATAACCATTACTATAAAGCAATATCTTATATCTCTACATACCAATAGTAATTCTATTATAAGTAAAGCAGGACATCTTAGTAAATGCACAAACCCATTACTCTCCATTTCTTCAACGCCAAAACTGAACACCTGTAAACAAAAGGTTATAGAGACTTAAGACTTCCCATGCTTTCACAGTATGTTCAAAAGTATAAGCAGCGACGTTTGATAATTCATTTAGAGAGAAATGACATCCATTTGAATAATTAAAGTCACTATAATCTAGTCATTACTAAGAGACTGCGCCTTAATACTTAGTTCAGATCAATTTAGCACGGAAACAACGAGTGTCACATTGAGAACTGCATTCATCCTCACCTGACCGGCTCTCTGGAGGTTGTTCAAATGGACATCAGGGATGAAGAGGACAGGCTGGGACTCCAGGTCTGTCAAAGTTTTGAAGAGCGTAATATCTGGCCTCTTTAGAGTTAAAGTGGCAAAACTTCCTCTCTTACCTAATAGAGTGAAAGAAAACCAACGACTCAAGTCAAAATCAGTGTTGACGCAGAACAACACACATAGTCATGTTTCATAGAGGACATGGTCATAGTCAGCACATATTATGTCAAAACCGGTCATGCAAAATTGTTTATATTCATCGCAAAACGCCTATGTGCCTTTTATCCATGATCAGAGTAAAATCATAGACACATGATAGATAACGACACTATATTATATAAACAAATGTATTGTTGATTAACTCTCACCATCATGATTGCCGACAGCCGGACCTTTGGTCTTCTTCCGAAGCTGCTTTTTCTCCTCATCACGAATTTTTCGCTCAGCTCCCTGTACAGAAGAGATGTTTGTGTGATCATACTGGCTATTGCTGCTGTTACACAGATAAAAGGCATGGAAAGGACAGCAGGGAAAAATTAACAAATAAAAATGGCATTAACCAAATAGCACCATTAACTAAGTTTAGCATATAAAGTAATTCATTCCAATCACAAATGAACTGCAATACAAAACTAATTACACTACATGAAGGTCACATCATTACAGTTATTACAAGAAATGGATATTGCAAACAGAAAATGTAATACGTATTGTATAACGAGTGCAAATAAAATAAGTCAGGTCCTTGACTTAAATGGAGGTGTTTGACTCATAATCACACTGACGCAGCACCAACCTTGTCACAGAAGACCTTGATCTGCGAGTAGGCTCTATGAATGGGTCTGTTACTCCTGTTGTTGTAACTGTATGTGTCTATCTGGATCATAAGTGGAAGACCTTTGACTCCCTTCTGTGAGGAGAAATCAGTGCTCAGACAGTTCAGCGTAATGAAAACCTGGAAGAAAAACACAAGACGCATTCACAAATCAGCTTGACAAAACATGCATCTCTGAGCTTGGAAAAGGTCAAGTATGGCCAGGCAATCATGTCTTATTATCTTATGACAAAAGAGCCAGAGGCGGTTTTTCCACCAAGCTGCTCAGCTATAAAGGGAATGTTCTCGCAGAATTTAAAACTAGAAATGTGTGAAACTAGCCATGCACATAGAACCCATTTTATGCATTTAAAAAGTAGAAAACAGTACTGTAAGGGTTGTTTACACAGAACACGTTTTTGCATTTAACAACAACAACAACACTGGTGGTGGTTGAGGAGAGACCCCCCCCCCCCACATGATTGTAAAGCGCTTTGGGTGACTAGCAATACACAATAAAGCGCTATAGAAATGCATCATTCATTCAACAAAGGTGCAGTAAGGATCGTTCACACAGAATGTGTTTAAAAACTAGAAAACAGTGCAGTAATGGTCTGTTCGCAAAATATCGTGTTTGTACATTTAAAAAACTAGAACACAGGACAGTAAGGGGCTGTTCAAATAGGATGGTTTTATAGTTCTAGAAAACAGCGCACTAATGGACCCGTAAGTTAAAATGAGTTTAACTAAAAAAATTGAGACTTTGCGTTTTGTCATTCCACTGCCCTGCATTCCTTGTTTTTGTGCATCTCTGTGTTTTTAAAACTTCTTTTGAATGAAGTTTTAGACAAATACTTTCGCCTTGCACATTTACCAGAAAACATTTCAAAAGCACCAGTCAACCAACCCTAAACTTAAAAAAAAAACACTGTGCTTTAAAAATGAGGCATGCATGCACAAGATGCTTATAAAAGCTGCAAAAAAGTGCTGCAAAGCTCCAATACTAGCATCATTGTTTCAACCATTGGCATACTAATCAAGAGTGGTGCGTCAATCTGTTCAACCAATGGCAGACACAGATAAACGATAAAGTTCGGGAAACTTTGAAAATCATTATTTTTGCTAGTGGTGATAAGAGGTGGCAGTGAAATTACACCCCTCAGCGTGAACCTTTACAGACGGTTTGATTAATAGACTAATCCTGAGCAAAAAGCCATTACTGGATGGCTTTAGCAAAATGGTAAATAAAGCACAGCAGTTCATGTCAAATCTTTTTAGCACTAGTCTATCTTTAATCTCAAAAACACCCATCCAGCTTCTGTGTAGACTTGTGACCTTTAATAGTGAATAACACATCTTCTGTGTTGAATGTGTTCATCTTAAAATCTCTAAATGGCGACTCTAAACATAAACCACACAACCACTCTTTCATTGTGTGGCTGTCTGTGGTTCATTCAAATAATAAGCAAAACTAAATTGATTTGAAATAGTCCCAACTGTAACCTGTCTTATGCCAATATATCAAGAGACACTGGAAAAACGACTGTTGAAAGATGAAAGGTAGCGAATCTTTCAGCCCGAGGTGAAAATAGTTTCCCACTGATGGTTTCCCGTCCTTTCATGTCTGTGCCTGTAGCTGTTGTTTCATAGAAGAGCTTGTTGTTCGATGTTATGAGAACCACTTGCGTTCTCAGGGCCACGTGATCAATTCAGACAGGAATCAGTTAGCAACTGCGTACACGGACAAATCTTTCACAACAGATCTGTCTAGTGTGGGCTCTGGCTTGCTGTGTGCATGTGGGTGCATGTGAGCAAATGATGACGGAACAATTATAAAGTAACGCTGAAATCTTACAACATCCTCAAATCATCATCAGTTGGCTCTTAAAGTTAAAGGCATGTAAATGTTCATATTTCTTCTTTATATATATTATCAGAATTTGGAATCTGCACAGTAAAACAAAATAGATTTCCAGAGTTAGGGCATTTGCTATTAAGTGTTCCCACCGGCTATTACAATGACACATCAGGCTATTTCAAAAGCCTAGTTTTAAAGACAAATATTGACCATGAGCACTGGGTGGACCTCCTGACTTAAGTGTGCACTTAAAGTAAGCTTGTTAAGTACTGGAACTAAGGAGGACAGTGAATGGGATGCTGCGGGGAAGAGGAGGAGAAGGGAGCTGTAATGTCTCCTCAGGATCAACGGCTGTTATCAAACAACTTCAGCTTGACCTGCACACTTCAGATTCCAGTAAAAGCTCAGAGAATCCAAGCAGAAGTCTCACCTTTGCCTCCTCATTGACGTCCCAGGTGAAGGACACAGCATTGTACGCGATTTCTTCAATGTTGCCAATGGTGCTGAAGCTCTCTTTATAGTCAGCTGAGGGGTGAAACATGACATTAGTTATCATTTGTCATTTTATAAGTAACGGACCATTTCTGGCATTACTTATCAGATTTTCTTTAAGACCTTAATAGTAGTATGGTTACATAAATGTCTGAGGCTACATATGAAATCTGAGATTGCTGATCTTATTTAGAATTAAAAAAATATTAAACCAAATTAAATACATTAATTTGAATTAAATTATAAAACAAAACGGTCACACTTTATTTTAAGCTCAAATGATCACTATTAACAAACCATTAACTACGAAATTTGCCTCAAACTCCTAATTTGTTGCTTATTAATAGTTAGTAATGTAGTTGTTGAGTTTGGGTAGGATTAGTAGTAATATGCGCTTTATAAGTACTAATAAACAGCTAATATGTTAATAATAGGCAACTAGTTAGTAGTGAGAATCGGTCCCTATACTAAAGTGTTACCAATAAAGCAGTCGAAGCAATGATAGTAAATAATAGAATAAAATAGAAAAAAGATAAATATTTTTGATAACATTGAAAATTTGAACTAAAGTAAACTGCATAAAGTTCAATAAAATGAATCAAATAAGTTTAAAACAATTTAAACAACTAAAATAAAATGTAAATCTGGAATTTCTGGCACAAATCTGGCATGCATGATTCTATTTAGATAAATAAAATATCTAATTAATATTTAGATATATTGAATAACAAATATTTTACTTTGAAATGTAAAATCTGGGATTTATAAGATCTAAATTAGATAAAAACATTCAAATAACATAAGTTGAATAAAATAAAATGCATCTAATTAAATTCAGATAACAATCTAAAACTAAGGAATGGTATTTATTTATTTTCTTTACTTATTTTTAATATTTTAAAACAATAAATTATATGCAAAAAGACTGACAAATATTTAAGTTTCTATATTATCTCTAATCACGTTTGTGACCTTTTAAAATCTTTTGTGCAAAAGTCCAGATGTCATTGCTTTCACTGAAGCACAAGATGCTCTTAGTTTTGCTGGATAACATGATCAGCAGGTTTTGCCAGCTCAGGTGCTCTTGTTAAAGCAAACACTGAGACTTTATCAAATTCATGTCAATTTTCACGTTCAACTTGCCGCTCAAATTGTCATGCTGATAATATTAGTGGCAAAATGCTACATTTTTGCTACACGAGACTTTACACCCCACTGTATTTTCAAACAACATGAAGATAAGATAAATGTGAGAGAGATAATTTACTTGTTTTGCCCTGAGTAAATATGTATATTATATGCAAAGCTGCAAACAAATTTGAGCACTTCAGTTTATATCCAGAGTCATTTAAAAATGCGACCCCCACAACGGGACGCATTTTGACCTCAGACGCAGGCGTTCTGTTACACGCTTCACGTCTATGACACAGTGCCTGCCTGCTGTGTAAATACAACACCGCTTAAATGAATGGCAGATGTTACTCAAGCCTCCCGTTTATAAAAGAGCAGGACCCTTTCCCAAGCCCCCGCTTGTCTGAGGATTCAGCCTCCCCCCAAACGGTTAACGCTCCTATTCAAATCCTGATCTTCTGCCTCAGGCACTATGAAAAATCCCTGGATACTGTTATTCAAATCAGGACAACATCACAATCAGCAGATCGGGTTTCGGTCTTCCAAAATCATGCCCAAACCACGTCAGGCTGCCAGCTGCCACGGAGAAGACCATCGCAGTGCCCCTCAGGTGTCAAAACCCCCCTTCCTTTAACCTGACCCCTCATTGTCCTTATGCTTCCCAACTGGGAGTTATGATGGAAGACTTTGCCTTAAGCATTGTGCTAAAGTTGCAGACCCCTTTTTTAGGATACACCTCCAATAAGACAAATGAGGAACAGAGAAAAAAAAGATGAACAAAAGGAAGGGACTCCAGTTATCTAGTATCCCAGGGATACAGACGCAGAGCATAAAAGAGGTGGAGAAAAAACATATAATGACGAAAAACATAGAGTCACACAAACAAAAACACACTGGATAGCTCAAGTGTTAAGGTATTGTAATATTTACCATTGTTCGGTAGGTTTTTGTGGGTAAATTCCAAAATTAATTCTTTCTTACTCAGTATTTTTGCCTTGTTTTCCAGTGCAAATATCTGAACCTTCTTAAATTAAGAGACTTGAGAAGCAAAATGACTGAAAAACTGATCCAAATGAAGTGACTCAAAACAAGAAAAATATCTTCTTAAATGGGGTAAGAAACTAAACTTAATTTATGATCAATCACATCCAAAATAAAAGTTTGCATTTACATAATGTATCTGTGTATATTTATTTGCATATATAAATACACAAACATATATTATGTAAACACAAACCTTTATTTGGATGTGATTAATCACGATCAATCGATTAGACAGATTGATGTTTGAATGTGCTTTACCTGAAAATGTGGCAAACATTTAGCTAATGTGCACCTTTCAGACATACGTAAACGAGACATAGGTAAAGCAGATGCCCACCTATGTCAAGGACTCTCTGTTTGGCCGTGTGCTGACGGTTGTGCCAGTAGTTCCAGTGCTTTAGCTGCTCATCTCGATATTTCTCCTGTCCAAACACCACCATCACCACACTCTGAGAGAGACAGTTGTGTTACAATGATTCCGGTCCTTAAAAGCAGAAGTAAGAGTGGTTGTCATAGTAAGAGCAAAACTCACCCGCACTTTACTGATGGGATGTCGAAGGCCCTTGTTGGCCCCATTCTCACTGAGAGTGATGCTGTAGAACTGGCCCTTGTTCAGATAGATCATCGGCCCCTCGCCGGCCTTCTCACGGAACGAACGGGTTGCTTCTATTCTGTACTGGAACATATCTCTAGGAGTGGACAGAAAATATTAAAATCTGGATTTTTTTAAGCCTCGGCTCATAATTTGAAGGATCTAATACACAGATTCTTGATAGAGCTTGATTTCCAGATTACTGTAATTCAAATTACCCAGAGGTAATTTGAGTGTAGAATTTCAATATTGTCACTATGACAATATTTATTCCTGAAAAAAATGTAAAATATTTTTTTTTCTCGAAGATGCATTAATATGATCAAATGTGACAGAGTCCTGAAAATAATGCATCATGGTTTGTACAAACATTTTAGGCAGCACAACTGATTTCAGCATTAATGATAACAATAATTGTGACACTCTCTGTGAAAACACAGCTAAAGTAATTTTTTGTTAGATTTACAATTTTTGCATAAAATCATCCTACATATTAGATGTAAAATCATCCTTTACATATTGTAAAGAACATTCTGTGAAAATATATTCTTGGTATCTTTAATATGACTGAGTAAGGCCATGTCAAAGATTGAAATCATAGTGAAATTAATGCTTGTAATCAAACTTTGATGCTCGTTATCTCAGAATTAGATTTTTAGACTTTAGCCTGGTTTCTACAGAGAGGGTCACAATCAATGTTTCTTGAGCAGCAAATCAGCATATTAGAATGAAGAGTGGAGTAATGAGTGAGTTGAGTGACGTGACATGTGGCTAAGTATGGTGGCCCATACTCGGAATTTGTGCTCTGCATTTAACCCATGCTAAGCGCACACACAGTGGAGCAGTGGGCAGCCATTTATGTTGCGGCGCCCGGGGAGCAGTTGGGGGTTCAGTGCCTTGCTCAAGTGCACTTCAGTCGTGGTATTGAAGGTGGAAGAGAGTGCTGGTTATTCACTCCCCCCACCTACAGTTCCTGCCGTACCTGAGACTCGAACTCGCAACCTTTCGATTACGAGTCTGACTCTCCAACCATTAGGCCACGACTTCCCCTTAATGATGCTGAAAATTCAGCTTGGCCATCGCAGGAATAAATTACGTAATAATTTACTATAGTTTTGATCAAATAAATGTAGCTTTGGTGAACACAAAGACAATTTTCAAAACATTTAACGCATTTTACTGATCCCACACTTTTGACCGGTAGTGTAAATGAATATCAAGCGTTTGGCATGTTGCACTTACATTCCCGAATGCTCCTGGGAGAAATTGTCTGCCCCTTGTGTGGTGGGCACCCTGTATTTCTGAAAAAGAGTATATGACAGAAGTATGAACCTACTGAAGAAACAAATAGGTTCAAACTGCATTACGTATACATATTATTCTCAATGTTGATTGGTGATTAGCTACCAATGACTGATGTAAACTGAGATGTTTTCAACTGACAGAAAGCTCACCATAGTCGCCTCAGGGTAGGAGTCCTCATAGGTGCTATCTGGTGTACTGCACTGTCCGTCCTTCATGTATCGGTCATGGCTGATGCTTGCTGTATCCTGTAAAGACTGATGGTAGGTCATGCGCTGATACTGAACCCCATGCTGCTGGTGATGGTTGGAGAATGCCTGAGCGTAACCCTCAGCCTTCACAGTGGCCTGAACACCCTCCTCAACCGGCGCTGGACCGAACAGGTCTTCTTTATTTTCTGCACTGTGAACATCAGTGTTCAAGGACAGGTTGACAGGAAGTGACTTCAGGACGTGGATACGATTCTCTGAGGACTCAAGGTCATCTTGACTGATCCGACTGAAAGAAAGCCAAATGAGTTAGTCCAAATTATTCCAATTGGAAAATGGAAAACAGGTGCATTTTCACAAGTAATCTCAGACTTTCGGACCTAAATAAAAAACTGTTGGACTGACCTCTTTTCATGATCTTCTGGAAGTTTGGGTACTGGTAAGAGCCTCTTCTCTTTAGGAACCTAATGGAAAATAAATAGTATAACTTCCTCACAATATGTTTTTATATATGCACACAACAGGCAGGTTAGTTTTCTTCTTAAGCATTACGAATGATTTCTGACCTTATAGTAATCATAAAGGATTCCCAGGGCAGCCACACTGTCCTCATCTCCATTAATGCTCATCATGGCCTTGGTGGCAGCAGTCAATGGATTCTCCAAGTATGTTTTCCATGCCTCATCTTCACTTGTGAAGGCACGGCGTGATGGGATATTCATCTCATTAGGGACCACCACCACCAGACGCTTACTGAATTAATGAAATTATTAATAAAAGTTAATTAGGAAAAATAGACATGTACAGTATATATATAGCAAAAATAATGTGAAACATATGTGTGGACAACAGTATTGATCCCAATGATACCACCTCTCTCTATATCGTAGGGTTTATGAAGTTTACCAGTGGTTAGAGCATACAACTGAAATTCCCAGCACTATCCTTTTACATTTTACACACAATTGCTTTTTTTCGGTGGGACAATGGACTATATCCTTCAGGATATTGATACTACAGTGAGGAAGGGTTGTATGGGAGGGGCTGTGCAAGGATGATAGCCAATATAAGCCACCTGACCAGGCCCACCGTTATATGTACTTCAGCAAAAAAAGCCAGACGGTATAGAAAATAAAAGCAATATGTCACACTTGTTCTTTGATGTTGCAATTTAGTGTAAAGTATATAGTGTAGAAACCCTTTTACTGGCGATCATCTACATAGATTTTTTTATAAAAAAAATACAACATGAGCAACTATAATAAAATACTCCACAAGAGTTCCACAAGGTTCTATTCTGGGACCTCTTCTCTTTTACATTTACATTTATGCATTTAGCAGACGCTTTCATCCAAAGCGACTTATTCAGGCTATACATTTGTATTGTGGCATGCTACCTTTAGGTAGTGTAACAACGAACCATAGGATCGAAGCATGCTGAAACATATTTACTTTGAATTTGATCAAACAATACGACCTGCTGCGATGACATCACATAGACACACGTCATGAAATTCCAAACGTCTTGTTGCTATATAACTGACTTGTCCTTACTTAAAAACTGCATTAGTGTTTACATTGGTGACTTACTTCTCTTCCTGAGCCATGTGCACTGCTGGGCTCCCACAGTGAAACTGGAGTTTCAGGTCGGTGGAGATGCGGCAGGTGAGTCGCAGGGAACGGCTGAAAGAAAACTCGGACTACAGGTCAAACAACTTCTCGCGTCCGACACTCATTACAGCATCCTCCGTCTGTTCCGCACAAACATTCAGGATCAAGCGGAAAATTGTGTTAATTCTGGGAAGTCTCAAGGTGACTGTTATTGGGAGCAAGCAAAGGTGCGCTCTCATTACCTGGAGGAGGGACGAGACAGCCAATCCCCGCGCAGCTGCTTTGATTCGGCGACGGCGATTGGCTGTGAAGTATAAAGAAGGCGTGGCAGCCACCTGCACGCTCATACTGTTAAAACATGCATCCGAAATAGAGACTCACATTTTGTTCGTGGGAGTTTTTCATTGATTGCGCAAAGAGATATTACTAGAGAGGCGTGTTTTAATGGACATGTTTAAATACGTATTAATCTCTAAATAACCTAGATATAAATCTCAAAATCTAAAGTCTTTTTAATATATATAAAATACGTTTTGTTTATATAAAAAAACGATTGGAGAATCTCTGTGAGGTATTGAGCAGCAAGATGTTTATGTCTGTACATAACATTGCAGCTGGCAGAGCAGTTAATAATAATAATAATGAAATATGACTTTTGTTTCCATCTTCTTGTTGGGAAAGGGAATGTTTGTTCACCTTTAGCCGTCTGTCTGAGCCTATCCAAATACAGGCATTGTTGACTAGCAGACTGCTATTTGTTTGTTAGGGCTGCAAATAAAAGTGTCTGTTAGACTAACAGGTGCGGCTCTATTTAAAAAGCTTCAAATGTGCTCTTTCTTTGCTTGCATCTGGGATTTGGCCAGCCTGGGATGAGCTCTTGTACCAGTTGTGCTTTTAATGAGCAGACCAGTATTTAAAAGAAAAACAAAGACAGCATATGACCAAAAAAAAGTGTTTTATAAACTTGTCATAATTTCAGTGAGTGCTAATGTGTCCGTGACAGATCAGAGATGAAGATGGCAGGCTTCAACAAGACTATTCATCGGTCAGGTGAAATCTACTAATGACCTGCAGTTATCAGTCATGGGAACAGAAACTGACACCTGAATGCAGAAACAAATATTTCATAACTTGCTCCAACATAAAGACTAACAGAGACAGAGGCGTATAAATACACATCACCAGTCTGTATTTGTAATTTCTATTTGCTTGTCTTGTTCTGTCATGATAAAAAATAAATAAATTCAGTTCTACTTGATTCGCATCCTTATCAGACTTCATGGGACATTTCACAAGAGGTGTGGCATGCTTGAGTACTCAAAAGAAAAATAACCTGTTTTGACCTGGAGAAGGGGTTCAGCTTCTACCCGTCTGACAGGTAACGATCCTGCATTGTTAGCAAAATATGACAGTAGTTTATAGATCTCTCACACACACTCACACACTCACACACACACACACACACACACACACACACACACACACACACACACACACACACACACACAACTCAGAACTCAGAAAGTATAAGTATTCTCACTCTGGAGAAAGTATAAGTATTCTCATGTTGGGTGTCTAGTATTATTAGGAAATTCAAATGAAGAAAATCTTTCTCATGCGCCACCTTTTAAAAACAGTTATGGTTGCAAATACCCAGTCACTTGCATGTATAACAGTAAATGTAATTTGATGGGAAAATATCAGCGAGCAATTTAGGACTAATCCCGCTGACTCACATGATGTCATCTCTTGCCTGAGCATGAGAACAAGGCCCGCCCCAAACTACTGCTACAGAAACCAGAAAACTTCACAACAACCGTGACCATTTTAAAATGGTATCAGTCTCGGTGCATCTAATATACCACTCCACTCCAATAAATAACTATTTAATAAATACAAAAATTGACAAAGGCCTAATTCAAGCTTATTGCATATATATATATATATGTTTGTTACATATTTTAGAAGAAAGCATTTCATTTTCAACTTCAAAATTTGTAATTTATTTTAATGTTACCGATTCATTGTAATTATTCTTTGTAAACATTTACTAGTAATCTCTGAGGCAAAATTGTTTCAAAGTCAATCCTACAGCTTTTTTTTTTTAAGTGTACAAGTGTAAATATTAAGCACTTAAATGCTCTAGTTACACAATGGTTATACTTTTAAGGAAAGCTTCTCATGTGGTGGGTAGGAGTGGACATTTCGGATTGGTTTCACCGCCTATCTAATCTTACAGCACCACAATGAGGGTGATCTAGAGTTGCCCGGAGTACCACCGAGAGCGTCAGACATGTGTAAGATTTCCTCACTGAAGCCCCTGGGCTGCAGGACCTTTAAAAACGGGCTTTTCATTCATTCAGATTTTACGCCTGAACCCAAGCATGTAAACACATAATTCAACACTAACATAGAAGCAAGCTGACATCGTGTGGCCAAAGTTGTTACTACTACACTTCAACCCATTTAGAGGGAGTTTCTCACAGTGGATGCCATCGGGAAAAAAAAGGATGATTCTAAAGTAAATGAATGCAACACAACAACATACTTTGTTCTCTCAAGATTTAATTTCTGCTCAAAATGATAACCAAAACAAATTTCTATGTCTCAAATCTACAGTCACAAAATACAGATTACCATACAAAATCTACAAAATGCAACAATTACAAACAATTTGTTTGACAAATAACAATTGTACAGTATAAATTTATACAATACTGATTTCATATTTTTGGCACCTGACCACGTGATATAACTGTGATACAGAAATGTTACGTCAGATGTTTAAAAAGAAAACAAAAAAAAAAAACCCTACATAAAATATGCATAAAACATGAAATTACAGAGCAATTTTGATCTGCCACTAACTTTTCTTTTTCTATATTTTTACAAAAACAGCAGTTGTTCAAACAAGTAAAATAAAAACATGAATTAACAGTATAGCAGAACCGAATGCACTGTGGTGAGGCAGTTGACAAGGACATTGAACGTCAGTAGAAGCAGTTGGCAGAGGGTGATGATGATACAGGAACTAGTAGGAGCTCTGAATAAATGCTCTCTACCTATTGTTCAATTCAATTCGTTCCGCAGGTGAACTGGATACAGGCATTTGAAAAGCGATGGCTCCTATTTCCTCTTACACTCTTGATGTTATTTTGAAATGAGCGTGTATGACATATTAATATATTAAGTGAAAGGTCGTCAACATAATTACATAATCTGTTAAAGGGGCGAATGGCAAGAACATGGAGCTCAACTCTTCAATGGATGGATGATTGAAGCAAATTTACTGCAATTTAAGCTTAAAAAAAGTAAAGCCATATTAAAATCACAGTAACACTTTACAATAACAACATTAGTAAACAAACTAAGAATGAACAATACTTCTACAGCATTTATTAATCTTAGTTAATGTTAATTTCAGCATTTACTAATGCAGTATTAAAATACTTAATGCACTGTGAACCAACATGAACAACTGTATTTTCATTAACTAACAAAGATTAATAAATATAAATAGTGTAATAAATGCATTGTTTGTAATGTTAACAAATGAAATCCTATTGTAAAGTGTTACCAAAATCACTCACTCACAGAAACACTTGAGTGTGTATAAGGCAGTTCAGTAACTACGTGATGCTCATGTGTACAATCCAGAGTTAAAGACTGTCTGTATAGCAGATAAATGTGATTCTAAAATCATATCAGCTTTGAATCAATAAATGCTTTAGTTCTTCTTCAATAACAAAAACGCTCTGCAATAATGCAAACGATGCATCACAACATCTAGAACCAGGATGAGCAAACTGATATTAACCAAACACATGCACACACATTACACAAATACTCTCCTGTCCACAAATGCAGATAAACATGGTTACATGCGTTTGCTAAAATGTCAATAAAACCGATCGCTGCATCCTAAGATGGAACTCGGAGTACAGTTTTGCATGCGTGTCTGATATTTCAGATTTATATACAAGTCTACAGTTACTAGAGTACAAACATTAGAAAACCGGTAAAAGAGAACGCAGTTGATTTCATGTCTTTTGAACCTAGACTGTCCGACTACAACCAAACTAATCCACACAACATCGGATGTGCGCTTCCAGCACTAAGTAATAAGGCTCTTTAGATTGTAAGCACAACGTGGGGATTCATACAGCTGGAACATCTGCATGCCTGATTTATTGGTCCCATTGGATAATAATACTGTGATCTGCCAATAATAATGCTGGCCAAACTATGAATTGAGAGAAACTACATAGTCTAAATAAAGTTAAAAATAACCCAAATATGTAAATCAATAAGGCTGATGTGTTTACACACTATTAATTCAGGCATCAGGCATTTTGTTTTATAATAATAAAATACAATAAAAATTGAATAAAACTTTGTTTTACTGAGTGCATGAATTATTTCCCTGTCTTAGTCAAGATTAAACTGCCTCATCTAATACCCAGAGAAAATAAGAATACAACTGACTATGTATGTACTTTGACATGAAACCGCTTTTCTAATCAGGAAGTGATTCGAGCTCAGATAAATGCTCTAGTTACCCTAATTCACTCCGTCACAGGCCTCTTCCAGGCCCGGTGTGGCTCCCTACAGAGATAACGCAGCCAATGTTTCTATATCTGGCCCGGCTCAGTCTGATGAGACCCAGATGCCCTGCTCTGGAAAAAAACCTGACCCTTCATCATTTCCCTGCGAGTGGAAGGAGCGACTAGATCAAAAACGAAATTAAACCCATAAATAAATAAAAGGCTGAAGCACGAGACGCTGATCTCAGAACTGTCCTGCACTGCTGGGGTCACACTGTAGCAGACGCACAATGGACGGGTCGCTCTTTGCCCCTTTGATGAACTCCTCCAGAGACAGTTTTCCTAGAAGAAAAAAGAGAGGACACAGGCTCTTAGAAAATCATATTATTTACAATAGAAAAATGATGGCTAGTTTTCTGATATCCGGCTCATTGTGTTAGAATCTGAATCAAGCTGTTCAAATGTTATGGAAAATATTTGAGTGCTTCTATTAAATCAAATTAGCCCACAGGTCTTCAGGTTAAAATACGGCAGGATATAGTCTAACAGAAGTTCCTTTCCTCTATTTCTACATTCAGATTACCTTTGTTTTTCTCAAACATTTACTTCATTTTTAAAACACTAATGATTGAATAATAAAAGAATGTTAAATATAATCTTTAATTTCTTATCCATTTTCATACTGTATATTTTTGATTTGTGATGCCTAAATTTACATGTAGGATTTAATAATAGTTTTATATAATTAAAATATACAGTATTTTACTGTAAGTATTAAACTTTAAGTATTAAAGTTAGGGTTTAATACTTAAACCCTAAGTATCAGGGTTAGGGTTAATTAATACTTAATTACTTTAAGTATTAAAAACTTAAAATAAAGTTTTAATAATTTGGTATATGACTGATATAGGGACATGCAGTGACTGCAGCTCCGTATCAGTCAGCAGGAGGCACTGCCGTCTCCTTGTTTTCAAAAGTGAGAGTTGGCGAAGGAATGTTTGATATTTGGTTTGGTGTACAGAAACAGTTACCCAGTGAGGAGTGATGAAATAGCACAAGAACAGGTCCTCTCAGTCCCAGATTTGCATTCAGTTTAGTCCATGCTTAGACTGCATGGTTTAACTTGATCGAATCGTGCATTTGTAATGTTTCGTTCCTCAATTTCCTCACTGTGCTCAATAAAGTAGACTATCTGTCTGAGAACACACTTATCCCACAAATACACAAACATGCACACAGCCTGCGTCCCTTGTGACTCTGGTCACGAGAGAGCAGGAAATGCAAAACTTTATCTGACCATAGAATCAGACCACTCTCTTTTCTGTATACTCCCATTTGTGCGGTTTTTGATTAGCAATTTCATGCACACCCCTCAGCGCTGAAGTAGACCGTCCCAAGCCTTGTTTAACCGCTAATGGGGCTCTTCAAATCCTTTTTATAATGGCATGATGCATTTAAATAGGTTGTACTAGAGTGCACAAACAAGCATACACAAGAATGTAGTCAGAAAACACTTTTGCTATAAATGTAATGTAAAAACATATTACAATGTATTATTTAAGAGTCAAATTTAATACTGAACACACTTAAGAGATGCAAAATGATGCAAATCTTTCAGTGATTGAAACAATGATTAATTACATGAGACATGATATATTTCAGTAAGTTGACGGTCAAATCATGCCATCGGAAAAGCGCTAATTAAACTTCAATGTTTCAGTCAAAGATTTCAGCCCTAAAAGACCACTTGTTCATACACAACTGCTAAAGAGGTTTCATGATATAGGGAGAAAAAGGGTTCACCATCCCGGTTGGTATCCATTTGTCTGAAGATCTTTTCTGTTCTCTTCTCAGGTGTGGACTCATCCTCTGGCATCTTCATCACTGATGACACCATCTTGTAAATCGCCTGAGGGAGACGATACACACGAGATTCCCTTCATTAAAACTCCATCACATCACAAAATACAGCAATCTCATATACTGTATAACTGCAACCCTCCCCTCCTATTAATGCCTCTGTTTGAATCAACACCGCACAGACTTTATCATCAAAGGTATAAGAAAGTGAAACCTGTGACCTGTAACAGCACTTATTACTCTGAGATGAGGCAGAATCCCAGCACAAGGCTGATAGCAGAGTGATAAGCATAAAGATAATGTAGAAATATGTCCAATATGATGATATTTAAGAAGGCAACAGGCCGAGATACTGCACTATTTGTGTGTATAAAAAAAACACATTTTGTGGTGCAGCCAATGAAAATGCTACTTCAAGCAAACGGGCAAAAAACAGAAGTACTCATTGGGTTGGGACAGAAAAAAAACACTATGGTCCTGTTGAACAAACAGTTTTTGGATGCAAAATGTTCATTTAAAAAAATATCCCTACTCCAAAAGCTCACCATCATCACTCAGGGCAGAACAGATTCAATTCAATTAATCAACAGATTACAAAATATATATACGCCAACAATCCTTTCTCAAATAAACACCTGATGAGCAGGAAGAGAGGTGAATGAATGATTACATTTGCTCATATATATATTTAGTTTGAATATACCATTTTATTTCCCATTACATTAATATCTGAGGAAAAGTGTGTGGTCAAGTGCAGCTCTCCTGTGGAGAGTTATGGACTCCATTACAGACCTGCAGCCAGTGCGCACCTCTTTAATACACTATCTGCTATTTATCATTAAAAGAGGTGCATCATTCAGTACATCATTAGATTTACCTGGCCTGCCAGGGATGGAGGTAAACCATCCATCAAAATAAAACAATCAAGACATGAGAGGTCATGTCCTCATTCTTGATGCCCGTCAAAACAGAAATAAATTACATTTTTGTACTTGGTTAAATTAAATGCATCAACTGAATATCATTTGTGGGTATAGTATTTTCCTTTATTCTATATTACAGCTAAACTTTTATAGTGCAAATGTAATATATAAGTTACAAGTCTTCAAACTTTTCGGTTTGTTTCGAAAAGGCCTCAAGATCTGAGAAATCACCTGTTGCTAAAATGACTCTTCTCAGTAAAGCTGCAAAGATAAAACAGGCCAATTGCAATGACAGCAAACATAAATAAACATGTGAAGGAGTGCATTTTGATGAGAGCCTGTTTATCAGAGACAGAAATAAGACTTGGGCTCTCTTTACAGTATGGAGCTTCCTGACAATCTAACACCAACGGCTATCCTTGCTGTTAACGCAAGTGAGAAATAACAACATATGCGATGTGAAAATTGGGTAAGGGTTCTAATCCTGGGTTGGGTTCTCTTTTGTGTCTCCTGAAGTGATATTTGATTCTATTTCAGACCTCAGCAGTCATTATGATGATTAGAAAAGGCTTCAAAGAGTGCCAATATTAGATTAATTCATAAAAGATTTAGGAAGCCTGGCATACCTGCACAATCTCCAGCATCTCTGCTTTGCTGATGTATCCGTTTCCATCCAAATCATACATGCTAAACGCCCACTTGAGCTTCTGTTCCAGCTTCCCTCGTGATGTGACGCTCAATGCAATTATGAACTCCCGAAAGTCTATTGTGCCATCGCCATTCGCGTCAAAAGTACGGAACACGTGCTCGGCAAACTTTGAGGCATCTCCGTAAGGAAAGAAGTTTCCGTAGATTTTCTTAAACTCCTCCATGGAGAGGTTGCCACTGGGACAGTCCCGTAGAAAGCCCTTGTACCATTCCTGGATTTCATGCTCCGTAAAGTCTGTGCTTTCCAGCAGGTCCTGCATCATCTCAGGGCGGAGCTTGCTGTTCTGCTTGCCCATGGTTTCGTTTCACGAGACAGCACTGGCAAAAGAAGGGAAAGAGAGAAAATGAGTATGTATGGAAAGTTCGGTAGATTAAAGTCATAATTGGGGTCCCCTTATGCTGCCGTGATCTTTTATGTAAAATGATCCAATTTACTATAATTTGTGGCTCAGTTAAGAATGCAATAACAGCCTCATTATGAAGAAGTGCTGTCATCTATCTTTGAATTTTGCTCATACAATACCATAAGCTTTATCCATAAAGACTGAAGATTTTTGAGCTATATTTATCCATGTGTTTGTTCAACTAGATACATACAATTGCTCTGCTTGCAGATTTATTCCAAACAGAGATTACCCTGGTCAATCAAATTCATCTTTATAAGAGGAAAAGACGTAACTAATCAGAAAACAGACTCTAGTGGCAAACAACCAGCTCTGAAATGGAAAAATCCTTGACCTTAGCTGGGTAAACAAATAAAGTGATCGATGAAATAAAGCCATATACTGTAGTGACACGATGTCATTTTCATCGAGAGCTGGTGAAGTGTCAAGCGTGTCCAGTCATGCAAGTTGAGAAGTTTAACTTTAACTATGTCAATGAGTAGCGATGCAATGCAGTGACTATTGATAATGACAGATACTGTAGTGTTACACAGGCAACACAAAAGAGAAATGAACATTACTGTTACTAGTGACTTCACGGTTCTATATGGTTAATTTCTGCCCACATGTAGTGATATTTTACAATTTGTAAGCATACTAAGTGAGATTGATTCATGCACTGAATTGTTCGTTTTTGAATTGTCAAATTAGAATTTAACTAACAATAAAATAAATGCTATTTCTGGTAATTTGGGATTTTTCATAAGCTATGGCCAGCTGTGAAGCCCACCAGTTAAATGAAGGCTATCAGCATCAGGAACACCCACAGCGACCAATAATACAGTGACTCAGTGACCGGCAGCGGTTAAATCACTGTGTGTGTGAATGGGACATGCGTCTGATTTCCCACAGCACCCATTCAAGCAAGTCACAAAAATAGTTATGGTATCAAGGCATGAAAACCACTGGTTTTAAATGTTCCAATTCAGTGAAATGTATTCCAGACAGTGCAACTGTTCTGCCTCTGATGTCCTCATTAGAAGTACAAATGACAAAATCTGAGCAATTCAGAACATAAACAGAACAAAACTATAAAGCTATACACACATTTCTCAATTCATTTTGCATAGCAGCTGCACAGCACTTCCAGAAGGCATACTACATATATTCATAGGAATATGAAGCAATTTTACAAGACAAGATGGCTTTTCTCATGCAAACACAGATCCCTAAAGATGCTCGAATTCTACGGAATAATATCCCTATATACTGTTAAGATAAAACAATCATCAACACCAGGACACTTTCCAGTCTCCCTAATGACCAGATCTAAACATTGAGCCGTTAGAAGCAAAACAGAGTTTTTTACAAAACATATCTAGATATTAATCTCTAGCAATCAATAAAAATGGCAAAACAAAAATGAAACATGAGTCCATTTGTTAGGTCATTCACAGTCCCCAGCTGCAGAGCCTCCATTCAGGCCGGAAGGTCTGGAGAGGATCAGCTGGTACGTGACATCTGATGCGTCTATATGCAGGAAGTGACTAGCGTTTCTCAGTTGGGTCATGGATCTTTGAACTAATCAGACAACTGTCTTATTAAAGTTGTAGGCAAACACTCAGACGCATACATCCCCCCCCCCCCAGCCCAGTGAATTTATTGTATACAAGTCACAGCATAAAATAAAAATCGTTTTGAATGAACCGAATGAATCATGTGCACTAGAGCTGAGGGGTGAAGTTTAGGGCAGAAGAGGAGATAGTGCTCACTGTTTGATTAGAACTGGAGCGTAGCTCTTCAAACATAAGGACAAGTTGGACTTTATTTACTTTACTATCGCACATTGCTAGTCTTGATGTTAAAAATTAATTTGTGCAAGTTAATCAGCTGAAAAAAATGGTTTGTCTTGGTAATCTTTAATCAAAATCTGAACATTTACTTCCGTTCTGGAATGGCGTTCCTTTTTTGACGATGTCAGTTTGACGGCTTGGGCAGAATATCCTTAAACACACCCCTCCGACCGTTAGGTTTCTATGAGTGAGAGATTGAGAGGAGGAGCGCTTAAATAAAACCCTGCTCTCTATTCAATATTCCGTTTCTGCTGGAAATACGTCACTACATTGAAATAAAGTCGGCAGCAACTACCGGTTCACCCAGACTTTAAAGATCTGACAATGCTTTTCTGAATGACCTGCACAAGTACACTACATCCTGTCATAACTGGTTTCATGTAGGGGGGTAGTTTTGCTGTAGAGCTTTCATAAAAACTGAAATACACTAAAAACATACCCCCCCCCAACCAAAGAATTAAAGCACAGAATACAGGAAACCTCTGACAGAGTGAATAAAATAATGCTGCTTTACTAACGTTTTTCCTCTGAAATCTGTGTGAAAGAAACCTGACATAATTTCCTCAAATCCAGTGCATGGTATCTAATTACACTTTATAAATTCCCTCATTTACAGGTATTATTACACTAATAGTATATTAGCTAGCAGCTGTTGTCAAACATTTGAAATATTTTGAATCATTCATCACTGATGTCTATTGATTCTACTCATGCTGGACAAACATTTTTTTTTTTTGTATTTGACAAACTTTTCTGAACATAAATTATACCTATGAATATATATGGGATATAATGGCATATTTGGATTACACACACTGTGACAGTAATAATTTACATTAAATTAACTCCGCTTTAGTCACGGTGCTCACAACAGGGAGGAACGAGGAACACTGAGATGAGGATAAACTCAAATATACAGTCTTTAATTCAAACAAGGCAGGGCAAGACAAGGCAGACACACAGGAACACCGGGAGTAGACCAGACAACAACTTAAATACACAGGATAATCACCAACATAATCAAACACAGCTGGGACATAATTAACTACTAATGACACTAGACGAGGACAGGAAACAAACCAAATAAGGGCATACAAGAGGGAAACGCATGACACACACGACACAGGACGGACAGCTTTACACAAAATGTGAATTAAAACAAAAGATAAATCTGTATAACAGTAAGATAGTTGTATAGACACACTGTATATGGTATTTGGTAACATTTTTGCCGTTTCCTTTGTTAATTGTTAGACAAAAGCGTTAGTGAAAGGAAAATACTGAGGAAAGAGTGAGAATAAAACATGGGAGCACTACACACATGTATTTGCATGTCTGCTTGTGCCGTGGCGCTGACAAATCCTAGGCTATGTTATTGACTTTGTTGCACACCAACCTATTATTTAGTAACACAATGACATGTAACAATAAATATTGTCTGATTATTTTACATGTAAGAAATGTTTTTTTTAATATAGTTTATTTTTGCACTCAATTGACTAGAAATTTACTTGAAATTACACTTTAAAACATATAAACAGTAAATTAAAATGGTAATAACATGGTGAACATGAGGCTTTTAAAAAAAATTAAAAATACATTAAAAACACACTGACCCCAAACTTTTGAACTGTAGTGTACACTGTAGAGATGACAAATGGCATCCTACTGTTCTATATACATCAAATATATATTAATAATATAATAATGAATTTAACAGTATTGAGTAACTTCATTTACGTCAGGGAACAAAGCATGCTTTGTAAAAATACATAATTAACCCCTTCAGGCAAATCCCAGACACACCTTCTTCGTTTGACATAATATTTGTACTTCATGCTGTTTAAACATTGAACACAGAACAAGATTAAAAGTAAATGGAAAGACTGGAATCGGATAAGGACAGAAACAGAACAGCCAATTTGTTCTTTAACTACATATAACAGCAGACAAGAACCAAATTCCCTATTGAATCACTGTGTGTCGGCCCAGGAACCTGACCATTCAGTTTAATGATAGAGGCCATTAGCGGTAAACACAGAACAACAACTCAAGGGCTTGTTGTTTGGACTCGGTGTTCTGAACTCTTTCACGTGACTCAAGACTGAAACGGTTGATTGTATCTCTGCAACTGAATATTCATCGTGTCATACGTGTTTAATCTATCTTCAACTGCAAATTGACAAGGAAAGCAGATGCTGAGGTCACACTGCATTAGCTATGAACTACATTCACAACATTCTTTTTGTGTCATGCGCTGAGAAATAGTTCTCAGCTAAGAGGTGTCATGGCTGACAGGCATGTATTGAGCATCCAGCATTAACCCTCCTGATTAAATTGAACATCAATTTAAACAGAGGACAGACTGGGGCTTAATTACAATGCAGTTAGCAGCAATGCTGTCTTCATGTACAATAATGAATCTCTGTGACCTCTTGCCATGTTGCTATGGAAACAGACACTCAATGCAGCATTGGTTAGCAGAGAGAAAACAATAAATCAATAGACTACATGTTTGCATCTCTAGACGGAACACTGCTGCTCTAAACGGATTTCCTTAAATATCTGGATTCCATCCATTTGTGGAGAGAAGAGACTACTTGTACAGTGATAGCGTTGCACAGGGAAACTAATGAATTTATGACCGTTCCCACTAATAGTTTGCTTTGTTTGTGATCCAGCACAAGCAAGCGTAATCTAAAAATCATTAGCCAGTAAAATGTTTGGGAAAAGACAATTCAGGCAGATCGTTGCTTAGCCTTAGTCACACCTCAATCTACCACTTCCCCAGCAGAGCACAAACACATCTTAGCTGGATCTTAGCTGATAAGACTTTGTTAGGATCTAGAAAGGATAATTAGCCAAGAAAAGTGTTTTTATTGTTAACTAAAACCATAACAATTTAAAATAGTTTTCACTCATTTAAATGCAGCTTAAATCAAATAAACACATATTAGATGAACAACAGCAGCAGTAGCATAGGGAGTAAAGTGCATATCATTTCCTCTTTGACATGATCAACCGGAGTTTAAATCCGCATTTTACCGAACTCATTCTTCTCCCTTTTCACATCAGCAAGGCAATTTTTTTTTTATAAAAATGAAGGAAATAATCAAAAAATTTAAAATAACGTGCCTCACTGGTGTTTATCAGTTAGGGTTAGCTGTGGGGGAGGGCTTTATTGGACCGATTAGCAGCATCCATTTAATAATTTCATAATTATAATTTACACAATGCGTTACTACTGCATAGTGTTGTTATATACTACAATACTGAGGTGAAGATATCTACCACTATTTGCACTAAGTAATATAAATAGATTCTATTATTACTACATGGCAAAGAAAATACATTTTTTTTAAATAGAATCTATTGCTATTTACATTTAGTGATACACTTAATGATTCATCTGCGATATTGAACGCGATATTAACTAGCTTGTCTTGTTTACGGCTCTGTGTATTAACTGCCGCTCCATTTGAAAACATGTGATGGAGATTTACTGCCAATCACAGAGCCGGCTTTACTGACAAAATGCACATGAGAATCGCATGCGATTAATTGCACAGCCCTAATATACACTCACTGGTCACTTTATTAGGTACACCTTGCTAGTACCGGTTTGGACCCCCTTTTGCCTCCAGAACTGCTTTAATTCTTCGTGGCATAGACTCAACAAGGTGCTGTAAACATTCCTCAGAGATTTTGGTCCATATTGACATGATAGCATCACGCAGTTGCTGCAGATTTGTTGGCTGCACATCCATGATGTGAATCTCCCGTTCCACCACATCCCAAAGGTGCTCTATTGGATTGAGATCTGGTGACTGTGGAGGCCATTTGAGTAAAGTGAACTCATTGTCATGTTCAAGAAACCAGTCTGAGATGATTTGAGCTTTGTAACATGGTGCATTATCCTGCTGGAAGTAGCCATCAGAAGATGGGTACACTGTAGTCATAAAGGGATGGACATGGTCAGCAACAATACTCAGGTAGGCTGTGGCGTTTAAATGATGCTCAATTGGTACCAAGGGGCCCAAAGTGTGCCAAGAAAATATCCCTCACACCATTACACCACCACCAGCAGCCTGAACCGTTGAGACAAGGCAGGATGGATCCATGCTTTCATGTTCTTTACGCCAAACTCTGACCCTACCATCTGAATGTCGCAGCAGAAATCAAGACTCATCAGACCAGGCAACATTTTTCCAATCTTCTATTGTCCAAATTTAGTGAGCCTGTGTGAATTGTAGCCTCCGTTTCCTGTTCTTAGCTGACAGGAGCGGCACCCGGTGTGGTCTTCTGCTGCTGTAGCCCATCTGCTTCAGGGTTCGACATGTTGTGCGTTCAGAAGATGGTATTCTGCATACGAGTGTTATTTAAGTTACTTGCCTTTCTATCATCTCTAATTGTAACGAGTGCAACCAAAATTGTCGGCCGAAAATAGGAAAAAAAATTTGAGTTACTGTTGCAAATAAACCAGAATGTTATGTTTTTCAAAACTCGCACGTCTCAAACATCATCTCTAACCAGTCTGAAACACTTACTCATAATTTGCCATTCTCGTGACAATGTGATCTGACAAACATCTTCACCGTAATGAGATATATCTGATAAATATCTGCATGCTGTTGTCAACAAGGCATTTTAATCCACACAACTACCGCTCACTGGATATTTTCTCTTTTTCTGACCATTCTCTGTAAACCCTAGAGAGTTTTTTATTTATATTCTTTTAAATAAATGAATATATGTATATATATATATATGAGCATGTGTGCGTTTCTGTTTGCACACAGCTATCCCGGTCCAACAAATAACAAAAAAAAAAATCAAGATATCAGGCCAGGTCGGGCAATTTTGAGAGAATGTCGAATTCCGATGCCTTTCTTCCCTCACACACTGATCGGCACCATCACATCACAGACAGGCAGAGAGCCTCCCTCGCTTTCCAGTTGTGTTTATCTTGGTGTGGAGGTGAGTGGTGATGAATAAAATACTAAGCTACATGTGCCTTGAATTTAAAGCTAATTATACAAAGACAAAAGGCAAATATTGTAAATTTGTTTTGCTAACATCCATGACTCATGAGAGCCACCATGCAAGTAAGCGATAGACCGGTGCACGTTCTTTCACTGCATGATTCAGTTTATTAAAATGCATTTAGAATGCGTTATCGATAAAATCCCAGAAAATGTTGAGATATATTTCGTCAATATCACACACCCCTAATATATTTAACGTTTTGTTTAGAAAAAAATAAAAATATGAGAAGTGCCCTTTTTTCCACTTGAGCCCCTGCCCCTAAAAATGTCTGTGCACGTCCCTGCCAGATATCAATTTTCATAATCCACTGTTCATTAAAGAAACAGCTCATCTGAGTATGAGAAAACTCTTCGATGAGACATAATAATGGACAAAAATGAACAATGTGAAATTAATCGTGTACAAGCAATTGAAATTGCTGTACTGTATGTTCCTCTAGTGACTGTGTGGTGATGGAGGATAAATGTGAGCACAATTAATGATTTGAAAGGCAAGAAGAGTAAAGGTGACTACATCAGTAAGGTTGTCATCATAAGGTTGTTAACGGTTAAACGGTCAATATGAACATTCCTATTCTCCATAGCTCAAGCTCCCCACGGTCATGGAAATAATGTCAACATCAAGGAATTTTAAGATTGCGTTTTTTTTCAAGGCCTGGAAATATCATATAAATGTCAAGTTTTCTAGTTATGCTGAAGAAGAGGTTGACGATATGACTCAAAGCTTATATCATGATATGAGTGATTTTATTTCACAGTAACAAGAACTCCTGCAGCAAAATCATCCAATTGTGTGGATGTAAAGTGGAACCATGACTCAGAGTGCTGTTCCATCAGTGCAGGCCTTGCCCTCATTACCCATTACTACACACTAGGGCTGTGCGATTAATCGAAATCAAATCACAATCGCCTGATTGGCAAAGCCTGCGATGTGGACGCGATATTACTCCGTTCCAGAGCATATGCATGACTGCCAGCCTTGAGTGGCAGTCTTACTAACCAATAGAGTGAGTGCACCTCCGTTCTCCCCGATCAGCACTGATCTAGTCAACTGCGTAAATGCCCACCATTTAAAAAGGGTCAGATCGAAAGTTAGGCAAATTAAAACTAAAGAAAAACTTATGTAACTTTAGCTTCGAAATGACCGACAATGAACAAAAAAAATTATTTGCAAGAGCTGCGTCACAACGCATATCAAGAGCTCCCTTATCGGTTCTGCGTTCAGTACTGGAGAATAAAATATACATTAGTATACATGAATGTTATCTTACACATCTCCCCAACAGATTATTTTAAGTTTATAATGCAGCTACAGATATTACGTTAACGAAATTTACAATAAGTTTTTTTATATCATTCCCCAACAGATTAATTTGAAATAAGAAATTGTCATATAATGCATGTTCGCTTAGCTTCCAACACCGCACGACTCACTTTTAACAGTGACGTGCTGCCACAGCCCGTGTCTGATTGCTTTATTGTAAAAATCTAATTGCTTGAGCACACCCATACTCGCTCCGCTCTGCCCCACGCTGCGCGACTCCCGCGTCTCACGGACGAGCCGTTTACACTGGCCACACACACGCAGCCTGTCTCGTAATGCTCGTTAATACCAAGGAACCGGCCTAAAGAATTACTAATATAATAACAGGCATTTCATGTTGGCATGCCAGCAAATAAACAATAGTGCAGGAAAAAAAGTTTCCCACAGCGAGAGGAGAGCCAAGGAAACAAACAGAATGACTATTAACACTTCCAACTAACACATCATAAATAGTGCAAACTAAGGAGGCATGCAACAGTATCCGTTTCCAAGTTGAGAACAGTATTTTTAGCAATGGCAATGCATTTGATGTGAAAAATACCAGAAATAAGGCATTAACAAATGTATAATTTAATAATTTCAGTTTTCTCTAGTTTAGGCCACTATCTTTAAATGGAAAAAAAGAGATGATCTACCAAAATGAACTAGCAATAGGCTTAAAGCTATACACATTTCTATAAATTAAAGAATCTCTACAGGAAATGTACAAAATGTATGGGAGAAAAAAGCTGTGTCCAACACTCAAGAGCATGGCAAAACAAGAACAGCTGTGTCCAGCTCTCAGCATGGTGGAGGATATTTTCTGACACGAGGGGCCCTGCAGAGAATGAGCCGGACACAAATAGGGCAAAAAATGACTCCTATTTGCTTCAAACTGAGAGCAAATCCAAGCTATTTGACGGTGTAGTTTTTTCCCCACTTTCAGCAACTGAAAGGAATTGAAATGGAAACAGTAGACATGCTAACAAAGTTCATGTCCACACAAAGACAAGCAATGACATACAAGACCTGAAGATCATTGTAATTCTGAGTGCAGAAACCCACTCCAGAACCTCCAGAATAACTTGCAAAAATTATATTGTAAACAAACTTGTGGCAATACTAAAGACCAATGCACAATCGGGTCTACAAAATTTGGGCGATGTCTACAGTGAGACATCGGGGGGGGGGGGCAGGAGGAAGGGGGGAGTTAGGGGGTGTGCCCGAAGTGTGAATCCATATTCAGAAAGAGCGGTGTAGAAAATCACAGACATGTTTGTTGAGAGCATGAATATCATGGCCGTTTTGCATTTATTTCATTTAAGTTATTAGTCCAGTGCTGCCTTAGGCCTTGCCCCTCCACTTCACATTTTAAGAATGAACAATGAGCTTGTAACCAGTTTCTTACAGAGCCTGTGAACAGTCCACACTAAATACAGAACTTCCAGTAAGTTTAAATAAGCTTATATTCTGCTAATATCTTCTGCATGCGAGTTGCATAAGAACAATATTACTCAAGGCATATGTGTAGCAGAAATTACCAACCGTTAAAACGCTAGATATATTCTCTAACAGTGAGTGGTTGCGAAAAAGCCTGTCACAGGCAACATGGCTTGTTTTTCAACACTACAATTAGTGTTTAACAAGTAGAGGTCTGCCACCAAACCCAAGCTTGACAAGAATAGGATCTGATTAGGTTAGGTTTAGGTCAATTTTTCATTTCAGCTGAGTTTGCAATAGGTCAGGTCATTAAATAAAATATTGTTCTACTTGAAGTCCCCATTAAATCAAAATGGAAGTTTTTTGGCTTTTAGTATAAAAATGTTAGCCTTAAAGGGATAGTTCACCCAAAAATGAAAATTCGGTCATCATTCACTCACCCTCAAGTACTGCTGAACACAAAGGAAGATATTCAGAAGAATGTGGGAAAGAGAGCAGTTCTGGGGCACCATTGACTTCAAAAGTATTTTTTTCTTTCCTACTATGGAAGTCAATGGTGCCCCAAAACAGCCTGTTACAAACTTTCTTCAGAATATCTTCCTTTGTGTTCAGCAGTACTTGAGGGCGAGTAAATGACAGAATTTCATTTTTGGGTGAACTATCCCTTTAAGGTTATCTGTAAACGAGTGTGCTCCAAAACAATGACAATTGCTCTGGTCCAAAATGCTCCACTCCAGAAACATAACACGGAACGGATCATATGTGCGAGTCGGCGCAGACCACAAAACGTATCGGACCTACGTATTTGAGTTCTACACAGAATGCTATATTTTAAAGCAATATGGAAGATGAGGAGAAACAGTTGCAACAGAATGACAGAGCAGCCATTATCTGAGAGTATGATAAAGAGAGCTAAACTGTGACCTATTTAGAGCAGGAGGCATAACATCAAACAAACATGACAGATTGTGTAAGTTTAAGCACATGAAGAAACTAGGCATGAATGAACATCAGAAGGTATCTTGTTTCAACCGTGGAAATACATCAAAACACACCATTTTTCAAGTTCAAGTCCACTGATTTTAATCTACTCTCGGTCTGGTTTGTCAGACAAAAACAGCAGATTTGGCATTATGATTGGTCAGATCACTGGTCAATTAATCTCCCTGTGAAGGGTCAATTACATCAACACACTGAATAATGCAGCGCGTTTCAAGGCACTTCAGTGGATCTTTAATATTAATTTGAATTTGTTTTGCGCAAATGCACAGACACACTCTTTGAAAGAAAGCTGTAAGAATCAGCAGACAAAGAAATGAATAGTGTGTGATTTAAAGTTTTAAATGTGACAGTATCAATTGGGTCAGGTGACAAGATGTCATTTTAGAGTCAGGTTCAAGTTAAACGATCTCTAACTGAAAGTCACTTTGGATGAAAAGCCACTAGTTTTGCCTGGAGCCACTACTGTTACATACAACTATAACTTACAGTATAGTATGACGTACTCACAAACATAATTTTTGGCAGTGACAGTACACAGAAGAAGAATCCAGATCGATGCGAAAAATCAGTCCGAATTTTCATGCCAAACATCAGACTTGGTGCGAATAGGCGTTAAAGTGAATAGGCGTTCACCCAAAAATGAAAATTCTTTCATTATTTACTCAACCTCAGGTTGTTTAAAATCTATGCGAGTTTCGTTCTTCTGCTGAACACAAAAGATGATATTCTAAATAAAGTAGGTCCCTATGAAATCAGTTATATATTTTTTCTTAACCACCCCATACAATGGAAGTTGATGGCTACCGTCAGTTTGGTTAAAGCATTCTTCGAAATATCTTATTTTGTGTTCAACAGAAGAACTAAATTGATACAGAACCGGTGATTAAATTAGGGTGAGTAAATGACCATTTTTATTTCTGTGTGAACTCTTTCTTTTATTTCATGGGCCCTAAAATGGGAAAAATTATTTTACTTCGTGTTGATCTCGAAAATGAAAGAGTGTTTTAGTAAACACTAGTAGCGTAGGTTTGAGATGCATACAGTATGGCATTAAGTGCTTATCAGAATGATACTTTGAAAAACAGCACTTAGAGGCTTGATAATGAAAAAAAATTATGTTAATTTGGCACTCTGTGTATTTAAGTCATTTAATAGATACACACAACACACACGCACCACCTACACACCACACACACACGCTGTAATAACAGACAGGGCTGATAACACACAATAGCAGTTGTTGTGGCGAGGATAATCTCCTCCCACACACGTGGGCCGTGCTGAACAAGCTGCCAGCAGTGTCTCTCATCCCTACAGCCAGCAGGCCTCCAACGCAGGAGCGTGTTTGTCTTTGGTGCCATGTGTTTCTGAACTACCAGTAGGCCATGTGTGCATGAGTGTGTGTATAGGAAATACTGCCACATCACTACAGGGATCCGATAACATCCAATAACCCATATGTCTCAAAACAGGAGCCAAGCCGAGCATGGGTCTGCTCCTCAGGTAGGTTGGTACATTAAATTAGCTGCTGGTAAATCAGCTAGTGATGTATACGATGATCCTTCCATTCGCAATAAAAGTGTCTTTTGCTCTAGTTTGCTAGAAAGCTCTCTGACACAAGCTCTTCTTGGGTTTTAAATAATAGCACAACTATTTTTGAATCAAGCCAACCGCTGAGCCTTCAAAAAAGCTCCAGCAATTAGTAATAAATGTTTTCTTCTCCTGCCATAGATCACCCTCCACCCACGTTCAATGCGACAGGGGGGATGGGGCTATTCTGGTATTCGGTGCAAGTGCGTCTCCTCAGAGAGAGCATTCTTAACGCACTCACTCACCCACATGCATGAGTTAAGCGAGGAGTGAAAGTGTGGGGGAAGGTGAAAATGAAAAGTTGGGGAAGAGTAGAGGAAGAATTGGGACAGATTATGCCAGCTCCCTCATCTCTTAACCATTCCCATGAGGCTCTCTAATGTAGCCGTTTCCGCTATGACAATGACAAAATTCAGAGCTGGTGGTGTAGTGATAACTGGACTCTCTCACTCCAATTCATTCAGCCTACAATCCAACCGATAGCAAGAGATGGATAGGATCTGAAAGGGCAGGGAAACACTGGAGGAGACAATCCGTGTCCAGGGGAGTGAATGATAGAAAGGGAACGCTTAACTACATCCTTTCTCCTATTCATAGACTCCCAGTGCGCTGTTAGCGTGTGATGGAGTGAGAGAGCATGCAACAGCTGTGCACGAATAATCACACTCACATCTTGCACAGCTGAACCAATAATATATCACCTCTTCTGTGATATCACATACTGAAATAATCAATAAAAAAACATTGGGCATTTCTACAAAAGAAATATAAGGAGTAGGACTTACCTCTTTTTCTATTTCTATTTTTCCCCTGCTATCCACTGCCTTCAACAGTCCATAACCTGGCTATTTATACCTAATGATGAGGATGACGCTGGCAGACCACAAAGACTAAGACTAAATGATTCTATTCAACAAGTCCTCAAGATTCCACGAAGCCCTATGCATTCAAGACAGTGGACCAAACTCTGGCAGCGTCCCTCCCCCGATGACGTCAACAGCCAGTCATGTGAGCGCATAAAAAGCAGAAGCGAGCTAGTGTTGCCCTGGCAACAGGCAGACAGTTATATAGTGATTTCAATAGGTCATCTGTCAGAGCTGCGCTGAAAGAGACCCTCACAAAAACCACCGTCAAAATCCTGCAGTCAAAATGAGCGAGTGTTTTGGAAGAAAAGCTTTAGTGTAGACAGGAAGCTGCGTACAACGGTGAAAAGAAAACACATGAAGTGCGCAACAGTATGCGACATGTGAATCCACAACAATCATCAGATTGTAGCAGTGTAATGCGCCGCATGAAGAAGCGTTGAGGTATGAATGTTATCAGTATTATCATGGTATTGTTAAAATGTGCTGGAGATGTTTAAAAAGTATAGACACATAAATCACATCACCAAGTTTTATATTTAAAAATCAACAAACAGCAAATAAATTGATTCTGAAATGTCTTTTTGTTTGCATAATCACTAAAGAAATAATAATTACCAATGATGTTTTGATTTGAATCCAAATGCAGTTTCATAGCATATTCAAATATCTCATGTAAATGTTCAAATAAAGCTTTGAAAAAGTTTCATATAAAAGGTAAACATCACATCTCAGCCTTTAAATAAAGAAAAGGGTTAAGTCAAAATGATAATGGAATAATAAATGATTATATGTATTTTATCTGCTCCATAAATAATTCGTTTTGTTTACTGTGTGGAGACGTGCTGAAATCGCGTTTGGTCTCGTACTGTATCGCGTCCCTTGTCAGTGTCGGGCGCTTGCTTGGTCATTTATTGTGATTAACAGGAAATTGTGTCAGCTGAATTGGAGTAGTATGTTGTTAGATGGGTATAAAAAGCTTAGTTTACCGCGGCAGCCGTTATGTGAAGCCCTCCTTGTGAGAAGACCGAAGAGTGTAAAGACCATCGACTCTACCGTGCGACTCCACCGGGCAGGGACACTGTCAAAGGATATAAGTATCACTTTTTATTTATCCTCTTTCTTACTGCTTGTTTCACTTCTGTTTTAGTTTTTATAACTAATTCTTACTATGTGTAAGTTGTTGTTTGTTAGCATGTGTTTTTGACATCTTTTTAGGATTACTGATAACTACTGCCTTTGATTTATCTATTTTAATTTTACATAAATTATGTATGAATTTCATATGTCTTTATAGGTATTTTCTTTAGTTTTAATACATTGTATTTATTTTAGTAAACGTTACTTCAACATACTGCATGGAAATGATGGGTGTTTGGCTAGTGTCATGTTAGAATTATTTTTATACTCATACCTTTGGTTGTTTATATTTGAAATGTTTTTAGCTTTATTTTTTGTTTTCATTTAAATGTTAAGTTTTGAAATGTTGTTGTATGCATTTGTCATTTTATTTAATTTCTCAATTTTCTTAAATGTGTGTGTATATATAGTATTTATAGACTTGTAACTTATAGTTTTAACTTTTTTCTAAGTCGCTTTGGATAAAAGCGTCTGCTAAATGACTAAAAAGTAAGTAAGTAAGTAAAAGTAGATAACTTATCTGAATTGTTTAAATGTGTTAAATCCACATAAGCTTTCAGCAACCGGGCAAAATCAACAGCAGGGCAAGCAAATTGGTTCGTTTTTGGCCAGACAGAAACTGCACACAGGATGAATGTAAATATAACTAAGTCTCTGTAAATCCACTCTCTGACAGCAGGTGGCGCTTTATACGGAAAAGCTGAATTACAGCTGTTTCTCAAACTCCACGGACAAAGCAGTATTGCGATTAAAAACACTTCCTTAATGTATTACATGGAGCGAAAATGAAAACAAAATGCCATTGAATCGTTTCTGAAGACAGTCAGAACCTTCAGAGGTACATTCATAAAATTAATTAATTTATATTCATTTGTATAATTCCCTCAGCACTCGTTTAAAACCTCCCAGCTTTTCTGCCCTGTTTTTACTCAAAACGAAACTACTCTGCTGCTGTGCGCACGTGAGATTGTTACTTAAAACTCTGCTTTATGCTGTAAAATATTTATTTATCGTGAATTGTTAGAATCGTGGTAATCTAATACGGTTTTAATGATAATTAAAATATAAAACGGTAATACTAACCGTGGGTATATAACACAGATATTATCGGAATCGGCCGATAATGTAAATATTGGCTTTAAATGTAAATATTGGAGTCGGCGCGATATGAAAAATTATACCGATATGTCTTGCCGATAAGAGGAATACGTCAACTCACATGTGCTCAGGGTATGCTAGCGATTAGATCATGTCAGCAGTGTGGCTCATTCTTGAAGCTAAGTTTTGTCTCAGTGACAATTAGATTGACTGCTTTGGATCGCTGCATTTAAACTGTGAAAGCACGTACAGAATGACGTGTTCGGTGTGTGATAAAGTAAACCGTAGTAGCGAGGCAGTGACAGCCTCCCCCAGGTCCTAATGCCCGTTCGGTAAGGAGTTTTAATCTGTAGGGAGCGCTGTTGGCCTACTTCTAATTAAATAAGTAAAATAGCCTACACAAATAACATTTAGACTGCATTTCTGATTAAATAAAGCAGTAATTGATGTCATAAAATAATGAGTATGTTTTGATTTAATGGTCAGAAGCTATAGCTTACATGAAGAAAAGAAAAAACCCAAACATGACACTTGTAAATTAAATAATTGTATATATATATACACCGATTTATTCAATAATATGTAATATATGTTTTATTTTTTAAACAAATCATAAGCTCATAAGGATTTTTACAACTCTTTTGCTTTAGACCATCTATGTTAAATCTTAAAATAAAATGTTAGGGTTAACACTGCATCTTTCTGGGGGAAAAATGCAGCGATTGATATATAGCTTATATAGATATTTTCAAAGCTTCAATGTACTATCAAAAAAACCTTCATTATTTTTTAATTCTAACAAATAAGTTCTTGTTAAAAACTAACCAAAATTAAAAATATTTTGCTTGTCATTTCTGCCCAGGAGAGACTTGGTGTTGTTTCCAAACAAAAGGAGATGTATCGGGTGTCATTTTTTCAGTTATTACGCAAACCAATTTCAAATAGGATTTTCCCAAATCTTCCATTGCTTGGACAAACAGATAAGTTTGGATGCTGCTCCAAACTCATGCCTGATTGCAAACTCGTGCCACCGATTGACCCTTAAAATCTCACTTACTTAAACAAATTGCAATGCAGAGAGCCAGTTCTTAAATCAACCTACAAATTGCTTGCATAAAATACATTAAACAGGGATATGAGATAGTATTTTAAATTGTATAAGTGTGTTGGAGGTATCAAGTTCTCCCAAACTTGATTTAGGGGAAGATTTGCAGGAATTAGGATTTAGAAATTGAAATATTGCTTTTTAGATATGAAGAGTGTAAAAATAATGTGCTTGTCATAAAACTCAAGCACATTTTTTACTGTATTCATCATTCAGGGATGAAAAACCCAATTAAACTAACATTAGGTTGTAAACAGTTTTGTGGTTACCCTTTCAACATAACTTCTTTGAAAACCAGGCAGCACATTTGATTTGTGTCGTCCAGAAACACAAAATTCTTTGGGCTGCACTGTCCCGGCACCCATGGAGTAAGTCCTCATCTCTGGATTCCTTTACAGACAGCGGAAAGAGAAGCACAGGGTCTCTGGGTCACTATTTCAGGGTGAACCCGCCCACTCTCCAGCCCAAGAGTGTGGAAAAACTCTGCTTTCATGCAAGGGGTCTAATTTGAATACCATCTGGTGGCTAGTTGAATAGAGGTAACCAAGCCTCTAAAATGAGGCAAGAAAGGATGACAACAGAAAAAGGGCAAGGTCAGGAAGTAAGAGCACCACGGGGGGAGAGCTTTGGCACAAAGAGAGAGGGGGAGCATCCCACAAAGGGCTGATGGGTAAACTAAGGGGGAGAGAATGCTTGTGAAAAACACGCATGTTTGTTCCATACCATACAAGGAAAAAATCAAAGTTATCATGTATGCCACAAACAACGGATACAAATTTTTTAGTAAAAAGAGATCTGCCTGCCACTATGGTCAGCAGCTTGTAAGATCTCAAATTGGTATTTGACAAGAAATGCCCACTGCTCGGATGCAAAGACTGGAGCTTGAAAAAATAGTTGATTATATCTTCATGAGCACAAAAAACTATCAGTGCACATGTATGATTGGCTGTTTGTCTGAATGTTCAGTGGTGCTCTGTTGCCGTGTGTAAAAGCTTTTTGTATAAACATGTGAGGACATGGACATGAGAGTTCTAATTTTGAGAGATTAATTTTGTACTAGATTTTTCTTTGTCATTGTCTAATTTTAAATATTGTGGCTAATATTTGTGATCGATGCAAAGCAAAAAGGTCAATAAAAAGATAAATAAAGACCCTTTTTCTGGTCCACTTTAAAGACCTCTACTGGCTGATTGGTACATTTTTTCCTGTGTAGGTGCCTCTTACCTCAATGTATGCCAGTGTAGTCCTACCCAACTAACATAGTGAACTACATGTACATCTAAAAAAATTAGAATATGGTGAAAGTTAATTTTTTCTTGTAACTTATTTCAAAAAGTGAAACTTTCAAATATTTTAGATTCATTACAAGTAAATTAAGACACAATTATTAACAAAATATATATCATTCTGAAGGTCTAAGCCTCAACAATCGAAGATAGATCGCTATTTTTCGATGGAAAGCTTATAAGGAATGTATTTGCTAAATTTGTGTAAGCAGTAGGGTTGTAACGATATACCGGTATGACGGTGTACCACGATATAAACACGTACGATTATCATACCGTGTACATTTGCTTATCTACGGTATTTGGAGAAAATAAAAGATCCAGAAAATAAAAGATTTCACCTGGGCCTAGGCAAAAACTTTCCACTTAACTGTTCTCTTGCTCCACCCACACGTGCAGCGGAGACAACATCAGAGACAGAGGCCGTTATCTCTAATCTCTATCCCACGTCGAAATATAAATCAAAATGGTGTAGTATGGAATATTTTGGATAATAGAAAAGACGAACGCTTATTTGTCCTCGAGGATAGACACAGTTCACAAAAAACTGGCTGCAAAAAGAGGAAACACATCAAACATGTTTACCTATATTTCAGAAGACCATCCCTCTGTGCAGATACAGTTATGTCCCATTTATAACCGTGATGCGGAGTGAATCCCAGAATCCAGTCATGACAATGAATTTACAATGCAGATGTCACATAAAATGCGCGGTTTGATGGATTGATGAATAAATAAAAAAAAGAGCTGTCAAATCACTACATGGTCTAGTGTCTGATTATTAAAGCGAAAAAAATACTGCTATATAAAAATATAATCCGTTTGTTTTGCGTGTCTCTCTGTGAGTGAGAGGTGTTGTGTCGTGTAACGTTACTACTTACTCAAGTATACGCGCTGGTGCCGCTCAGTGTTTAACAGCGCCTGCTGTCTCACTATCTGAGGACAAACACGGAGAGCCTCACTGACACTGAGAGAACAATTAATAATCCTTTCATCATTTTATTTGAGAAAACAATGTCAAATACGCTGACACGGAAAGCTCTTCACCCGTCTTCTTCTTCTTGTGTGATTTACTGCAGCTTAGATGCTTCAAATGCGTATTACTGCCCTCCTCAATTCACTACTACCCGTCAAAATGAAAGTCCGCTTTTTAACTCAAAGAAATTGACCGAAATTACGATTGTACTATAATGTAGCCTACTTCTAAAATAATAATAATAAAATAGAAACATTAAGGAATTAATTTCCCCTCATTTTATTTAGTAAATCTCTGCTGTACACCCTTTACGAAAGCATAAACATTTTAATTTGATTACATATTAAAGCATTAATTAAATTGTTAAAGCTTTATACATTAATTTCATAACCACCATTTTTGATAGTATATTTGTATTATGTCATAAAAGATTGTTTATTTGAATTCTCGTGCTCTCTCGCGGCGGCTGTGACGCACGCTGTGACGTACCTGTCATTTAATGGGGGCGGAACTTAGCGATCAGCTTTTTGGACAAAAACTTTTTTTATTTTTTTTTATATATGTGTGTTTGTGTTTTGTGGGGAATGTGGCTATATCTGTATGATTAGCATCTGTATGGCTGATAATAAGCTGTGATTACTCTAACTGAATGACGGCTATCAGTATGAATGCCTATCAAAGGCATTCTGTTATTTTAAAACCAATAAATAAATAAAAAACAACAAAGAAAAAAACCAAACCGACCCAACTACATTTGGATTCATTCTTCAAACCAACAGACAAATATCTGGTGGTCATAGAAAACTGATCAATATTGCAGAATACAAGGTTTCTCTTCCATTTTGGCACTGTACATTCAACTGAGTGAATTGTTTTAACTGAAAGAGCAGGAAACAGAGATGAACTATTTGCAGTTTGTGTGTAGTTGCAATTAATGGATCAACAATCATTAAGACGGAGTGTGAAACTCTCGGATGTATTTTAAAGATTCTATGCCGCAAATTTTAAATATTTCACATACTTTTAAAAATCGACAAGAAGAGTGAGGTGAGACAAACAAGACGATGGCAGAAGAGTTTCAAAACTAAATGTAAAAGTGCTTGTTTTAAAAATATTTTGGATTTTGAAAAGCCTGTTGACTTCTGCCATTAATCTAAGTCAAGGGTGCCCACACTTTTGTGTGTGCGGATCTACTTTTCAAATGAGAAACTCACCGAGATCTACCAAGTGAAAAGTAAATAAATGATAAAATACATATTAAATAAATAATTAAAAAGGCTTGTTGGGATGTATCTTTATATTGCATTAATTTAAAATAATAAAAATAAATAATGTTTTATTTGTATTCACTATTCACGACGCCATCAGTGAATAGTTCCTCTGTAAGAACAAGCTGTTTGGAGCCTCTATGCACATAAACGCCACTGATCCTCACAAACTTCTCCAACACATGCGAGCATCCATTATAAAACACTCACTGTATCAACTACGTGAATATACTGTGCTGTATTCAAGCAGAAATATGATGTTGGAGTGATCAGTACACGGTTCATTTGCGCATCAATTATAAGGGACACAACACGCGCCTAATGCATGATCCTCTGAATGATGATGTCACTGTAATCATCTTTACCTTGATTGCAATAGTCGTCCATCAAAGACTTTAAATCAAATCTATGCTTTTATTGTCACATCACCACAGCACAAGTGCTTGGTGAGTGAAATTCTACGAGCGTGCTAGAAATGCAAGAAAAACAACAACAACAATGTACAAATGACAGTACATATTTACAGACTGTACAGAAACAATGTCAAAATACACATACCATTAGGGCTACTAGTGTGACACTGGTTCTTTTATCCGCCGAGAGCTGTAGTTTGCGTATCATATACTCATACAGTGGTTTTGAGCCGCCGTTCAGTCTGTATTTAACACAGCGCGATGAGAAACGCTTTGCTGCTCCGAAACACAGAATATCACAGAATGCGTAGAGAGGTGGTGCTGTTATTTGTTTATAGGCTATATATTTTTACATTACTTAACAGGCTAGTCTTAATTTTAGTGCTGTGTTCGATACGATGATGTATCGTCACAGAGATTTGACGATACGAGTATCGATACAGCTGGCCCTGTATCAATATTGTGGCACATGATCTGTGTGTGTGACTGAGCATGTGTGTGCGTTAGATACAGTGAAGGCAGCGCATTAGTTTAGAACTCATCTCATTTGTATTTTTTAAATGTAGAGAGTGCATGTGTGCAATGATAACCTACCAGCAATGTTAAGATATTTTTTATAGATTAATATGTGTACATTACAACATAAATGCATTCGAACAAGTACATTATTATTTATGGGCTTGAAAAGAAGATGCAAACAATCATAATATTTGACCTGGTGGGGAGTGCATATGCAACATATGCTATTACCTATATTGTACTGTGGTACAGTTATGAAGGCCCTTCATAATGTAGAGGTCAACTGTCTGCTCTGCCAATAGCTAGCAATTGCCCTAAAGCTAGAAGTGTTTATTAAACAGCTGTTTTACTAAATTCTTCTGAAAATTCTGTGCAGTCCCGTATCGTGGCTTCTGTATCGTGATACTTATCGTGACTTTGCTGGTGATACACAGCACTACATAATATTAGTGAATACATTATATTGTAGTTTTATCTCTCACCCCCCTGGTTGAGAACCACTGACCTAAAGCACAATCTACCAGCATTGCCTTCGCGATCGACCTATGGGCACCCCTGATCTAAGTGTTTTTTTTTTTTGAGCATTCGTTTCTCATTTATTTGGTTCCACAGTATTTGTTGATTTTTATTTTATTTAAACTGTGTTATTTTTTCCCATTATTTTACATCAAGGTGTAGCCTATGCCATCCGTGCCTTCAAACTTTCTTATTCGTTTGGCTAATAAACGTTCTATGTTTCATAATTGTTTGTTCCTAATTCTTTACAGATTTGAGTTTTGTATAGCCTATATTTAAACTTTGGTTAAGTTATTTGTAATTTTATATTAGGCATATAGCATGGAGTATTTGTATTCATTTTGTTAATAAAAGTTCTATGTTCTACTGTATTTTGTTGTTGCTTGAATTGAATTTCTTTAAAGTGAAAGTAAAATGTGCACGGGGCTTTTATAAGCTATTTACACAAAGGAAAGTTAGGGAAAGTGGGAAAACTCAAATGAACTAAAACAAAATTGCTTGACGCCAAATTGCCGCTGATATGAAAGTCAAAATAAAACATGCACGGTGCATACAGGGTATTTAAGACAGAAGGAAAGTGAGGAAAAGAGGAAAAACTCAAACGACCCCCCCCCCCCCCCACCACCACGGTGATACCAGTATAACCGGTGTTGTCACACATCGATTAACAGGTGGGAAAATTTCCTCACCATCACAACCCTACTGTAAAGGTTGTATAATCCAAACAATATACAGCAACTTTGCCTTCTCTCATATTGGTTGTTTCCCCAAAAGGTTTCTAGATGTGCACGCACCCACATCTAATCGACCAGAGGTCACTGACGCTTGCATTGTAGGAAGTAACAAGCTCTCATTGAAAATTATTTTATAAGATTGCTTTATCGCTGCACGTGTGAATGGGACTTCAGATATTCCAAACAGAAACCCAAATGCTATTAGGCCATTGTATTCAATTACTCTCAAAAAGGTTTACAGAACAGGGACAAAAACAGTAAAACAACA